>VYZW01027694.1:5232-16168 GCA_013401315.1 Balaeniceps rex | reverse complement strand
CTCATATTGAGCCCACTGTCAACCAACACCCCCAGGTTCTTTTCTGCCAGGCAGCTTTCCAGCCACTCTTCCCCAAGCCTGTAGCATTGCATGGGGTAGTTGTGACCCAAGTGCAGGACCGGGCACTTGGCCTTGTTGAATCTCAACAATATGGTGTGAGATGTATTCTGTAAACTGTATCTCATGTCAGTACTTTGCAAGTGTGAGACATGGCTTTCAGGTTCCTCCGTTGCTACTGTCCTTCTAGGTATGAACATAAGAAATGGCTCACAGTAGTGGTCCACCTAGCCCGGTACGCTGTCGCTGAGTGCAGCAGTAGGAGGGGCTGTTTAGAGAGTGCACAGGAGCCTTGCCACCTTCTGAGTTCACACATAACCATAAGCCACATTCATTGTGTCACAGGGTACGTCCCTGCTCATTTTCTTTAGTATCTGGCTATCAACCCATTGGCCATGAATTTGCCCAGACCCTTTTGAAGCTGCTGATACCATCTGCTCCCACAGCCCCCTGTGGCAACAAATTACGATTGTTCCTATCCACTGTGTAAAGATGTACTTTCTTATATGTGCTTTAAAATGCTGTATCAGTCATTTCAGTGAATTTCCCTAGTTCCAGTATTGAAGATGTCAGTGAATAACAGTTCAGTTTATCTACCAGCTACATGGTTTTTTTAAATGCCCATTAGCTTTCTCCTCTCCAGACTGAAGAGTCCTGGTATTTTTGCAGTATCTCTAGCCTTCTAGAAAGGGAAGAACAGAAGGTTTTAAGCCTGTCACCCTCTGTTTCATCCCATTTGCTACTCCAGAATGGCCATCCTTTCCTCTCATTCCAAGTGTGATGGAAACACAGATAGCACTGATGTTACTGGAGGGAAGTGGGAGCCAGGGGCTGACAAAGACGTTTGACTTTGCCTATGGTTGTGGGACAGCCCTGTTGTTGACAAGGCTCTTGCATATATCCCAAGCTCTGTACCTAAGCCCTGCAAACAGCAATCCCCCCAGGACTGCTATTCTCACAGGATTTGTGACAAGGCAGTTAATTAAACCCATAATGTTGACATACGTATGAGTGAGAGGCTCAGTGCACTCTTTCCCCATCCACGCTCTGACTGCCGGGGCTGGAAGCTACTCGTGATGGTGCTGGTGTAAAGCAGTTTCTTTAAGGGTGACATTGAGTGCTAGTGAGACTCCTCAGCAATAGATCATCTTTTGAAAGTCCATCAGTTGAAGATGGATGTGCCTCTTTGTCTTTACAATTTTTTAAACTGCTAGTGCTTAACACTGTCTAACATGTGCTTAGTAATATATATTTGGCCAATTTTCTGCTTGTCAGTCTGGAAAATCAGCATAGAGTCATCTTTCAGTATTGAGCTTTGTACACAGCTAATGTTAAGGGAAAACACGGGACTGTTAACAAAGACAAAGAGCATGAGCTGACATTATTTCCTTCAAGCTTCATTCAGCAGGAATGCCCTGTCAAGTGGAGCACATTATTCCCAAAAGCACTTTGAAAATGAGTGGGTGAACATCTTCTATCATCCTGTAATACTTGTTAAATATCAACAATGCTGCTGGGAGGGATGTACAGCATCGAGGGTGTGGCTAGAGGACTGACACTCCCAAGCAAAGGGCAATACAACACTTGTAATTTTTTAGTGAGCTCTTTGTAAAATAAATAAAGAACAATTTAAGTGGGTGAAAAGCTGGACAGAGCCTGGCCCAAGTTTACAGCTGAAACGTATGCACATGGAATATGCATGTATGCACAGAATCTTCTCCAAGCAAAATAATCTGCCTGTATTTGTCAATGGATCTGTAGTACATAATTTACAAAAGCAAGAGTCTTACAATTTTTTCCTTAATCATTTCCTTAATTATTCTAATTAATGAGTCATTGGTGATGACCAATGCTTCAGTCATTGGTGAATTCAAGTGCTGTGTTTCTATTCCTGCCTTGTCTTCAGGAATCCTGTAAGACAAGAAGTCAAGAATAAAAAACATTGATGAGAAAGCAGCCAGTGATGGGAACTTGAAGGAAAATAATGAATAAAAGAATTATCATGATTTAAAATGTAGGTACAGTGCTAGAAAAAGGCACTGCTCCCAAGAACTGTCTTACTGCCTGGCATGATTAGTTGTGATTTCTTCCCTTTTTTGCTGGTCCTAGTGACAAGAGAACATACACTTGATACAGCCTTTTCATTCAGTATATATTAAGCTGTAACCTCACATTTTGAGAACAGCAGAGAATAATGTATTACTAGGCAATCTAATATCAAATGATGAGCAAACAATTCAGGAATAAATTAAAGTCCCACTGAACCCAAATTGCCGCTTAAACTGAACAAGCTATGAAAATATAATTGTTTTGGGAGTTCATCATGTCTTTCTGAATAACTCTAAATATTTATTTCACAAATCTGTTCATAGGTTGGGGTTTTTTTTAACTTTCCTAAGTCAATTAATGCACTATAACATGAGAGTATGCACAGTATACCAGTGCCATAACACTAGAGGAGCAAGTTTATGTTTCTTTTGTTAACGTGGCTCTAGAAAGAATACTCTAACATGTTATAGACTACTAGGGCATCATTGCTTTGCAGTGAAATCCTGGTTGTCTGAATCAGTTAGGTGACATCAAGGATTTGCAGCTAATTGCAAATCAATACAAAAGTGGAAGATAATAGTGGAAGAAGTAGCTTCTTAGAGGGAGAAGTTTGGGTCGCAGGTTTTCAGATAGTGGGGTTCTATTGTGTAATTCAGCTTTCTCTTCCCAATGTAAAGCAGGTATCTGCTGTAAAATAATACTACCCATTTTTTCTTTAGGAAGAAAAGTATTGATGGTGGGAGTCAAAAGAAGCAGGAAAGTCATTAAGAGATGCTAACAAGGTGGTTCAATGGGATTTATTCAGAACATGCCAGCAGAATTCTTCTTGCTAGAAAAGAGAAATGCTTTTTTCCTACTGACAATGTCTGAGTCCCTAAAAATCATAGACCCTAACTGTACAATCTGATCCATATCAACAGAGTGTAATATGCATAAAAAATGCTCCTGAAATCCGTGCTGCTGGCAGGGGTCCATTACGCTGATCACCTTAGAGAACCTGCCCACCAAGGTTCATTTCTAGTAGATTAGTTTAGGCATGGAAGAGAGACATGATTATATCTGCAGTCAGCCCAAAAACATTAGCAGCAATGATGCTGTTATTTCAAAAAGAAATTATTTGTAAACAAAAGTAGCATCTCTATGATCTGATCATTAATGTCAAGAGAACGCAGTAAGCATAGCCGCAGTTTTAGAGCAGGCAATAGCACTCTACAGCTCACTAGCTGAATTATTTTCCTTTTAATGTGAAACTGAATTTGTTGCTAGATGTTCAACATAGTAACACAGAGCATTGCATTAACTCTTTGCTTAGCAAAGGCTGAGCTTCCCAAGAAAGGAGGATAGCAATAGCCAAGAGCTAGAAATCCATCCCAGTGAACTCCTTCTGTCTGCATCTCTCCACTTCAGCAAGAGCTTTTGAATTTTAATCTCATTGTCTCCATTTCACATACTTTTTTTCAGACTACAGAATTAATGCAGGAAAGGTAGTATTTTTTTCCTCGTAGTCTGTCTAATGATGGGCTGCACATGGCTCATTCTGGACCCCAGATATAATACAAGGTCTTAGAGACACACGTCAGTTTTCATTTCTCTCTTTTCCTTTCATAATTACCAGTGAAAATATAAAGTGATCCTAGGAGTGAACAGAATAAACCATTTCATTTCTGTAAGAGGACAGGAGGAAACACTCAGCAATCTTTCCTCCTCTTCTCAGGTTTATGTGTGCAGCATTGCCAAAGCTGGAGACTTTCTGCAAGGCATCAGCTTCTAGAACTGAACTGAGATGTTGCAGTTGTCCTTTTTTTCTTTTTTTGTAATGTACATTTCTTATACTCATGTTTGTACAGAGAAGTCTTGAAAACAAGACCTGAATGCATCCAGCACTCTCAGAAGCCATAATTGAAAAAAAAAAATTATCTCCAAATGCCACAAATTGGGGGGCTTTTACATGTGTTTGGTTAGAATTAATTGCAGCTAAAATGTATGATTCTTGTTCCAAATAATGATTTCACAAACATTCCCTAAATCTTCAGACCTCTCCTGTCCACTGTGGACAGGAACTGGTTAAGATAGTATTGGAAAATTTTGCCCTAGCCAAAAATGCTAAAACTGATCCTACAAAAATCAAAACAGAGGAGAGAAAGGGATATCCTGTATCTTCAAGTTCAACATGGAGCGCATGATATATGAGGATAGGCTGAGAGATGTGGGTTTGTTAAGCCAGAAAAGAAGGCTTAGGGGACTGCTAGGGGCTTGTAAAGAAGACAGAATCAGAGTCTTCTTCAAAGTAGTCAGAAATAAAGATGAGAGGCACCAGGCACAAATTGCTACAAAGAAATTCTGACTGGATAAAAGAAGAAAAAAAATAATTCACAGGAGAATGGGCAAGCACTGGACCAGGTTGCCCAGAGTGGCTGTGGAATCTCAGTCCCTGGAGATACTCTAAATTCAACTGGAGAAAAACCTGAGAAACCTAATCTAACTTTGAATTTAGGTCTGCCTTTGAGAAGGAGGTTGAACTGACTGACCTCCAGAGATCCCTTCCAACCTGAATTATCCTACAGTTCTGTTTGTCTCAATTGTCATTCTGCTAAGCTACCCAAGCCAAACTTTTTGGTCTCCTCTCATAAAAAAGGAGAACCTCAAACTCATTTTCATCCAAAGTGGTAGATTATCATCTTTTCCTGTGTCAGTCAAGAATCTATAATGAATGGGGTGTACTAAACTCATGTAAATGTTTGTAAGAAGTACATTATCCTATTTACAGGTTTATATAAAATAGAAGCTCAGTAGGTGGAGACAGTTCACACTGAAATGTACACACAGAGTCACGACAAAGGAAAGTGTTTTACTCCACGTGAACTCAAGGTCAGCCAAGTACAGATGACACCTGCTCTGGCAGTGTGACATTTCTATCCTTGAAAAGGTGAGAAATCAACAGGAGGAAAATCATCTCTCAAATAACTAAGTGCAAGTAATTTTTTGGGCAGGATGACTGAATCTGAATGGATTCCCTGGAAGCCTCTAAAGAAACAGTATTGGCTGTAGGAGTTAGGATGCTATACTAGGAGGTGGTTTCCACTGTGGGACACAATATGTGAGAAGGGCAGACAAGGAGACAGAATCAGTGAAGAGATGGGTACCTCTATGCTGGTAAATAGGAGAGGATTGGGACCAATGCTTGACCCTGAGGCCAGATGGCATGAATTAGCAAAGGTCCCCACTGCTTAGGACTAGTCCCCTCTAGAGAAATCAACCATGTCCACACTACAGAGTACTGGGCATCGAGTCTTTTCTGGATCCTATGTATTGCCCCCAAGATCCTAAGACATAATAATTATGTCTTTTTTTTTATCACAAAGTCTCTGAAATAACTTCAGGACTATGTGGCAGCCTATCACTGTCATATCATTGGAGTCTGAAACTGGAGTGTTTGTGTTCTGTTCTCTAGGAAACAAAAGGGTACAAAACCTATTAGGAGACTTTGCTGGAGGACTGTGCGTGGAGTTGAACCTGATAGTCTTTTTCTAACTGCCTGCTAGAGTTGGTTCCTGGATTGAGCTACTCCTGAAACTGTATCTGGGTTTTTGTCTTGCAGAGAATAAGTTAGAGTGGTCAAATGCAGAGCCAGGGGTAAGCTGACAAATAAACAATTATATATCCATGCAGGCACTTCCCTCTCATGCCAGAGTTGCTTAGTTTCCTTAAAACTTTTAATAGGACAATGATGGGGTCTGGTGTTAAAGCTCACTCCCTTGCCCTGTGTGTTTACCCGAGTAGAGGTACCCAGTGTGTCCACAAAACACTGACTGTAGAGAAGGAGATTTTTTTTTTCCAGATTTTGATCTTGGTACCAGCAGACTAAGCAGTTTCTTTTTGTTCCTATAAACTTTTGCAATTGTGACATCTGCCTTACGTTTGGAATTAATATTTTATCTCCTTCTTTTGACTTAAGTATGATACCAAAGTAACTGGCTAAGAGGCATTGGACCCACACCTCTCTCATTTCACAAGACTTTCCTTTAGATTGGTGTCGTGGTTTAGCCCCACTCGGCAACTAAGCACCACGCAGCCGCTCGCTCACCCTCCCCCTCCCCGGTGGGATGGGGGAGAGAATCGGAAGGGCAAGAGTAAGAAAACCCACGGGTTGAGATAAGAACAGTTTAATAATTGAAATAAAATAATAATAATAGTAATAATAATAATGATAATAATAATAATAATAATTGTAATGAAAAGGAGAACGAGAGAGACAAACAAAACCCAGGGAAAAGAAAACAAGTGATGCAACCGCTCACCACCCGCCGACCGACACCCAGCCAGTCCCCGAGCAGCGATCGCTGCCCCCCGGCTAACTCCCCTCGGTTAAGAAGAGGAAGAAAAGTAACTCTAACTCAGCTGAAACCAGGACAATTGGCAAAGGGGCAATGAATCGTTAAATTGGGATTTTAGCGACTGTCCAGCTTTCCTAGAGTAGCCAAAGGAAAAAGGAGTGTATCCCCATGGCAGCTGCAAGAGCTGCTTTGAGAGTTCACATCACAAAGATCAGGAAAAGAATTAGTGTGTTCCAGTGACAGCCAGAAAAGCTGTCTAGACTGTAGCAAGGTAGTAGATGCTGGTCCTGAATGTCCACAGGCAGTTTGTATCCATGCCTGTGTCTGCAGGCATCCTCCCAGATGACCTCCAGACCCAGTGGTGCAGAGCATCCACACGCTCCAGAATGAAACCCCCTCAAGCACAGACTGCTCATGTACACACTGCACACTACTTGACTTGGGTCTCCATGGGGACAGCGCAAGGACCCTGTGGGTCTAAAACATAATAATAATAATAGTAATAATAATAGTAATAATAATAATAATAACAACAACAACTCTGTGTGAGTGTGTGTGTTTGTATATGTGGTGGGATAAGGTTTCAGTTCAAAGTGAATGTAAGTGCTGTGCTGGATGGAGCCCACCAGAGTGCTGTTTCTATAGCATGATGGCGAAAGTACGTATTGCTTACTCTGGGGCCTGGCATCAGCCCAGTGGAGTTTAAGGGTGTCTTAAGCCTTCTGGGCTAGTGTTGGAGGAATGTGAAGGCCCAAGGAAGCAAAATCTGGCAACTAGGAGCCATCTCTCTCTGCAGGGAACAATCCCTGTGACAAATGATCATCAGAACTGCACCAGAGAATGGTGGTCCATCCAAAAGAGAGTCCAAGGACAGCTTTGTGTATGGTACTGACACTTCCTGACACATTGTGGAATCACATTTGCCTCTTTCATGGTCATATCATCTTGGCACCACATAGTTCTCCTGTGGTCATCTGATGACAACCTCTGTAATAGCAGAGATTCCCGTTCCTTGTTCCTAAGTCTATTGCTTTGCACTTGGCACTGTTAAATGCCATTCCATCCTCAAATTCTTCTCCAATCCTCTTTTATACCCTCTGATTCTGCTTTATACCCTTGCTATTCAAATCCTGTTCTATGTTAATGTTGCCTCTCAATTTTATCATCAGATTTCATTAGGATATGCACATTTTCCCATGACAATAAAAACTACATGAAAATATTAAATTAGAGATCAAGACAGACCAAAACTGCTCCTGGAGGAATTGGCTACATACTTCCCTCTAGTATTATGACTGTTTTGTCAGCACAAACTCCTGTCATCTGTGTTCTAACTATCCTCTTTTCAGTTCTTATATATACCCTCTTCTTCATAAACTGATGATTCTCAGTGTGGAATAGAAAGTGAGTAAGCAACATCCAAGTTGATTAAAGCTATTGCGTTTCAAGGGAAAGATAACACAGAGAAAATACTTTTGTCTTAAAAAAAAATGTGTTCTTACTGTATAATCTACTTTTGGTGAACACAAAACAGATTTTGTTCCACTTATCCCAGACATACTGGCAAAAAAGCAAGTAAGCTCAGCTTTGCCATATAAGACCCCCCTTTTTCTTTTCTGGTTCTCTTTTTGTTTTTACAGCTAAAACTAAAATCTACTATTTTAATTGCCTTTACAAGACCTAATTCATCTTAACTATCAGCAATTCTTAATTTAGCGCTACAATTTTTGCCCTCCAGGAAACTGTTCAGTCTCTTTGTGTTTCACTAAGGGTGTCTACTTATTTCTAATATCCTTTTGAGGTGGTTAATGGTCCAGCTTTATTCTGAACCCTTTCATACCAGTTTCTGGATAAAAATTCTATACTATTTTTTGCAGTTTTGACTTCTGAAAAATCCAGTTCAAGCATTCCCTTCCCTAAGCACTTCGGTCGTCCAGCCTGCTTCACTATATAGTTTTCCCAGCTTATCAAGTTTGCCCATTTAAAATCCTCACTGTAGGTACAGATCACTTTCATTAATCCTTTCATTTCACCAGACAACAACGAGCTCCTTGGTGAATTCTCTTAGTCTAAAAGATTATGAGGTCTGTTAGTTTTGGGTATGGTTAACAGGTCCAGATGAATGAGTTTGAATGAAGTTGTTTTAGCTGAGGCATCTCCTTTGCATTTGTTTGCAGAGAAGATGAATGCAGTGCCCCTGGCTTTCCTGTCCTACCTGCAGGTATAAATGGCTGAGTGTTTTAAAACATAAGGTCCTGTGGAGGGAGTCATGTAAATGTCTATGTCTGAGATAGTTGCTGCAGGTTCCTCTTACAGTCCCTGAAGAGAAGCAGACATTTTAAGGCTGCAAATCAGAAATGAATAATTCCAGTCCTTTCAGTGACTGATTTTGGATAGGGAAGCTAGACAGTTAGCTCAGATGTAGGCATCTACGCTGCAGATAACCACTGTTAAAGGAGACGTATCAAACTCCTGCTGTGCTCTAACCAGTTGTTTCTGAAACAAACTATTGCACCCATTTCAGTGCTAATGAGGCTGTGGATTCTCTCTGCTACCTACTACCACTGCTGGAGACAGGATACTGGGTTACTGGGACCTTTGATATGATAGAGTGTGGCATGTTCTTATTGCAGACATTTTTCAAGATAATTATGTCACTTAGATTTTAGTTCACTGATAATTAATAGCAGCGAGGTTCACTTGCTAGACAATAATTAGTATTACCCTTCAATAGTCTTGTATATATTAAGTACAAAAGACAATGCTTGCTCAAAATGAACTGCTGGTCTGAATATCTGCCTTAAATTATATATTAGGTTTTGTACAGAATACGATCATTTCTGGAGACCTCTACATTAGGTAGTGCATATAAGCTGGTGTTTGTTCATGTGCTAATAAACATACACATATTTGTCTAAAACCGTATGGTTCACTTAAATTTGCACGGCCATAAAAAAAAAGCACACAATTGCTTTCTTCACACTGAGTCATCCTGATTAACCTTGCTTTCATATATTCTTAGTTAAGCAGTCAATAAAAGATTAGAAGTTTAACACGATCTTCCTTCAAGCCAGGAATGGCTTTTCCTCCGACTGTCCATACAAAAATTTACTACTGAAAATATTATTCTAACAGCAAATAATGCAGTTAGATATTTGCTTTTGTTTGGTTATTTAATTGTTAGGTCCAACATACCTTTTCTGTAAATGTATGTCCTGGTTTGTTATTATATTAATCACATATGTAAAGTAATAAATGATTTCTAAAGAAATATGTCAACTTTCACTGCAAGACTAAGGAGAGCAGAGCAAACTGCACTGACTATTATATAATAATGAAATACCTTGACATCTAGACCACTTTATGATACTATTATATCTTCAGGCTGACATATAAAAGAACAACAATACTGATATTAAGCAGTATAAAAATATCTAGTACTACTGACATTTTGACATAAGAAAGCTTAAGGTGATATACAGATACTCGGTGCCAAACAATTACCTGATTTCCACAAGCTCAGCTGAGGCGATAGTCTGGTGAGGTGGAGGTGAATTTCCCCTAGAAGGTGGTGTGCAGTGATGGAAGGGAAGAGTACCCCTTCCATTTCAGGAATAGGAAGTTCTGCATCAGGAAAGTTGCTCACGGACTATTAAGCTGTACAGTCATGGCATTTTCCAGGTAATCACGTTTCATCAGTTTGAGCCCTTCTTGTCCTTGTGAATATTTCAGCAACATTCATGACAGTATTTAGGTTTGTAATATTTGCAGAGGTTACTTATTTTAAAATGCCTACTGATTTTTTTTTTCATCAAAATTGTGTCTGGGGTTTTCCACAATATTACAAGCTCAGCTATTCTCTGGTTTTCACTTCTGATGGGTAACTCTTCACATCCTTTCTACTTATTGATCAGACAGCAAATTTTTAAAACAGTTAGGTAGTAAACAATGGATAGCAAGTACTATTTTTGGAAAAAGACTTTCTTTTTATAAACGCACAGGTACATCAATGAGGAATAATCTAATAATTGCGGTGAGCATTTAAAACCCATTACATAAAAAAGACAGGTGGGGTACAAGCATAGTTGTACGAGGCGGTTCTTTGGAATTTGAAACATATATGCCCTTTACTGTAGTTTTTCATGTAAAACTGGCACAAATTTTAATATTACATGGGATGGAGGTGGTCAAAACAGATTAGATTTTATATTTGGTTATATCAAAAGAATCTAGCCTGAATTCCCTAGTACTAACAAACAAAACCCAGAAGCTATTTAACATATACATGCAGCAATTCTATTACAGGCATTACATGGTATTTGCCATTAACTGATCTTTGAACATTAGCAGCTAGGGAACTTAACAATCAGCTGCATTAAATTCAGCTGTCAAGTAATATAGTGACTCACAAGAATTTAGAATGAATTTAGGAGGAAAAAAACCCATGTAATTCCAGTTCAATACTTGTGTGAGAAAGAGCAGACTCCTGCCCATTG
>VYZW01027693.1:1361-11727 GCA_013401315.1 Balaeniceps rex | reverse complement strand
AAGTAACTCTAACTCAGCTGAAACCAGGACACTGGCAAAGTGCGTCTGTGGTGGAAATGCTGAATGTTCAATCTTCATTTTTCAGGTGGAGCTACAGTGTAAACCGCTGAAAGAAGAGCTGCCCTCTGATCACAGGCTCCTTTGGTTGGTGACATTCAGCCCACAGATCCAACAATTTTTTTCTACTTTATCATTCTGACAAAAGAAAATCTTCCTCTAATGAACGTTTTATTGAGACATTGCAATCCTACTGTCCTTTACCTGACGTATTTCTCGCACCTTGAGCTTTGTATCATCAAAGATGTGTTTAAAATGTCCGGAGATGGTATTGAACTATCCGACCTGCATTCATAGAGGTTGGATATGCATTTTGATTCAGAAGTTATTTTAAACGACAAAGAAATCAAGTTTAATATAAGCTAAAATCAGAAAGATTTTGGTTTGTGAGCTTTTGAGTCACCGAACAATTTTTTTTTCCTGTTTCCAAAATCAGCCAAAATACTTAATCCTTCTGATAGAATAAGAATAAGGAAATTGCCATTTCCATTTGTACATGTTGGGTTTCTTTAGTATATTTCTGTATTGTCTATAACATTTAAGGAAAACTTGAAGTTGTATAAAGGATTACAAAATTTAATGCCTTTACTTTGTATTTATGTCTGAATTCTAGCAAAGTGAAAGGAGCTACAGGTGGAAAATTCATTCTTAATTGTATAATACAGCATGAAAAGAATATATGCATTGACAAACCACTGTTTAAAAAAAATAAAAATGAAAGGAACGCATGCTGATTTTATTTATTTATTTATTTATTACTGAAATGGTGTTTAGCTCTTCTCAGGAACTGGAATTTGATGTAAATTTTGTTTCTCTTCTTGAAAACTTAGGTCCTGCTCTAGGAGCCTTTAAAGGCATTAACCTGGCAGGCTGTTTTTTTTAAGAACTATATTATTCATAATTTCTGTAAAGGGAATATAGTTACAAAGTTTTCAGAATCATTTAGAACGAGTCTGTGACACTTTGTTCTATAAAATCTATGTCACACCAACTTTTAAACTTCATACATATGCAGAGGTATGGTTGATACAGTTTTGCTAGCAAGGCTGTTTCATCTTTTTCCCTTGTTCCTGATCAACCTTGCTGTGCTAACCAATGTCCTTATATAGACAAATCTATCAACAAAACCTAACACTTTTGCAGTCTCTCTGCCTTCATTTAGCTAACTGAATCGAAATACTAGCAAAGGAATGAAATGCAGATGAAAGCTGGCAAAACTAGTAGTTTACCGACATAATTCTGCAATACAGCCATTTTAGCTAGCTCTTTAAAGCATAGAGGAAATCTGTGTGTTTTTATCTTCATCTTATATGGGAAGCATGCTTTTTCTTACTGAAATTCCATGTAGATGGAGGTAAACATGATTTTGTGTTTATTAAATTGTTGAGAGAAAGACATCATCTGAAAAACTACTATTTTCATAAAACAAAATACTATTCTGTTTAAATTGTATTTGAAATTGATACATATCAGTTGCTGAGGAGATTACCATAATTTTTATTTTGAACCTGAAAGTAAGAAACAATAATGTATATCAGTTTAAATACAGAAACATCTTGACCACACACAAATGAATGAGCACCTTTGTGGCTATCACTTTCAACTTATGAATGATAACATATATTTAATATAGTTTTCAAGGACATTTGATATTTCTTTAAAAATATTAATTTTCCATGTTAATAGTTAGAAGATTGATATATATTTTGCCAGGTAGACATGAAGTTTTGATTAATGAAATGTTAAAGTGTTTTGTGGTTACCGCTTTAGTTGTTTGTTTAATAATGAAAATATAGTTGGCTTCTTTCTCTTGAAAATTTTCAATAAACACATACTATGTTTTATCTAAGGCGATCTGAGTTTTGTTTGTTTTGTTTGTCACTTTCTGGGACATATGCCGGCTGATACCTTTTATATACAAATTCATCTATGTCCTGCTAGGGAAGAGAAAGAAATGCTTCAAATTAAAGACTTCAGGGGAAAAAAGAAAACAGTGTAACAACCTTTTTATTTTTTTCAGAAGCAGTGTCCAGAGAAGGATCTATGTGAATTATTAAGATTTTTGCTTTTGAAATATTGTAACAATTTATTTAAATTTGCTCATAGTATTTTCAAAAGAATTTCTTACTTATGTTAATATTATTAGCCAGAAAGCAGATTTCATTATGGAGAATTTGAGCAAAAACCATGAACATGAATTGGCAAACCTCGCCCACCCAAGTGTTTAACCCTCTGAAGCTGTTTGGTCTAATTACATCAACACATGACCAATATACTGTGTGTGTGGGGCACACTTTTCAGTTTTCATTTCCCTTTTAACTAGGATGATGATGATGATAAAAAATAATTCTATAATTATTGTAATAATAATTATTATTTCAGTTAATTGGGGGTTTATGTAGGGAAGCTCTAACATATTTAAATCTGGAGGGGGAGGAAGGAACATAAAGTGGCTGTTAGACCATCAGAACTCTAGCTTGTATTATTGGCTCTGATATTTAAAATCTATTCTATACTGTAAAAACGTTGCTGGCACACAAGTAAAACAGAAAATAATCTAAATGTAGACATCACTTTTATTACCAAGAAAATGCTTTTGTTTATAAAGTCCCCCAACTGAAATAGATCTGCCTGTAAAATTATCTACAATAGTGATCTTGCTACTCATAAGCATATTGTTTAGTTGACCCGTCTATATAAGCAGATGATGAACACATTTCCCAAGAATTTTGTTTCTGGGGGATAAGTAAAGCCTGATTTCCTATGCATTTATGTCCTTCCTTCCTTAAACACCTCACCACTACCAGAGCAATGACACCCTCTTCTCCGGTGGACCTTTAGGATATGCCCAGTATGTGAGACAACAACTGCTGCAGCCTGGCATGGCAACACTGATCACGTGAAAATTGTTGGAAATATGGGTTTAAATAGTTGAGTGGTATGTGCATTTTCTTTGGCAGCACACTGTCTTAAATCGTTGTCCTCTGCTAAGTAGTTACGGATGCTCATGGAAAAGTTTGATGTAAAAATGCCTTGGCTGAACGACGTCAGCCTAAAACTACCTTGCAGAGACATGGTGTGGCTGAATGACATGTAACGGTTACCTCACTTCTAAGTTACGGGAAAAACATGCTGTGCATTTATATATATATCTGTGAAAATAGATAGCACTCTGAATAGCACAAGCTCTCTGAACACATTTATTTATTTATTTATCTGGGTGACAAGTTATCGGGCTGTGTGTATGCACAGGGGTTATGATGGCTCCAGAGGTGTTAAGGGGTAGACTCCCTTAACTCACGGTGAAATCCCATGTACCTGGGTTACCGTAAGCCACGCTGGAGTCATCGTACTCGTGCTCCAAGATCTTTTTTCCACCCTCTGCAACCTTCACCACCAAAGACGTTGATGCTTTCCTCAAAGGGCCGCACGGTAGCGTCTCCCCCAGCTTATCTTTCCTCCTCTCCGTTTCTGCACAGGAGTGTGCGTGGTGGGGAAGCTGTGTTGCAATCGAAGGCGCACGGGTGGCGGGACGCGGCCCACACGCCCCCCGTTTTGTCAGCCTGCCGCCGTGACCCACCGGACCCCGCCGTCCGCAGCTCCCCGCACCGCCGGCCGGGCCGGGCGCTCCCTGCTCCCGGCGCGGAGCCCTCCCTCCCTCCCTCGCACAGGGTTGCTCTTCTCTTTAACGTCGGCCCGAGCCACCGCGCAGCTCCGCAGGGGCCGGCGCCCCTCGCCCGGCAGCCTGGAAACAACGGCGGGCGGTGGGGGTGAGGGGTCCCTCTTCTTCGCCAGCGCCCCCGGGCAGCGCGCAGGCAGCCCGCCGGGAGCATGGCCCGAGAGGAGGCACCTGAGGGAGGCTCTCCGGAGGTGCCGCTGAAACCCACAGCCCCCGAAAGCAGCGCGCAGGGGACGGGACGGGACGNTGGGGACGTGGGGGGCGCCGGGCGTGGGGGCGCCGGTCGGTCGGGCCCGGAGCAGCGGGCAGGTGCGGGGCCCTGTCAGACGGCGGCTGCGGGGGCCGAGTTCCGGGCTCTGCCCTGCCTCGGGGGCAGGGCGCTGCGGGGGCGCACGACGGGGCAGGGGGCGGGAGGAGGAGGATGGCCCCCCTGCAGTAAAGCCAGCACCGGGAACGGGGGGCGGGGTGGGTCGCGCCAACCCTCCCAAATGGTCTCTGCCGCTAATGCCGTTTCTCTGCTGCTACGCAGGAGTCCCTGCGAATATAATTCACCTACGACTGTCTTCAGCAGGAAAGAGGCTAATCCCATTTCGCGATTTGCCGGGCCCGCCGCGAGCAGGTGAGGCGGCGGCAGAGGTGGGCTCCGTGGGCCTGGGCCGTGGGCCGTGCCCCTGCCCGGCCGGCCCCCGCCTGCCGCAGAATGTCCGGTGAGTACCGCGGCTCCGGCCGCCGGGCTCTGCCTGAGGGGCTGCCGTCGCGTTTCGCAGCACCCCGCTTCGTTTGCGTTCAGCTGCCGCTCGGGGACGGCCGGGCTGCACAGGCGGTGCAGGCCGGTGCCCCCCGGGCCTTCTCCCTCCTCGCACCCAGGTGCGGGCGAGGGTCTGCGCTGTTTCGTTATCAGCAGAGGACTGTGCTGTAATTAGCAGTCTCAGATGAGGATTTAAACCATCTGGCTGCCGGGATGAAAGAGCTAAACTCATTTATGCGTTGTGCTCGTACGTACGGATCGGGCTACCCAGGCCTCTGTGTGCTTTCCTGGTGGATCTGCAGCGTGGCAAGCTGGGGTGGGCTCCCGCAGCCTGAGGCAGGTTCAGAGAAACCTTTCTTGTGTCCCTTCTTACATAGCAGCGGTAGTCGTTTGTTCAAAGTTATCCTTAAAGCCATGAGGGGCTGGTTTAGGGCTAATGGCACGGGGTGGGTGCAGGTGCTGTTTCATTTCTTGAATGTGCTCTCAAAACTGAGGAAGAAGTTGGGCAGCAGCCCCCTGAAGTTGGGTTTGTTGAACCATTTGAAGGGTGTTGCAGACATATGTCCTCGGGTGTTCGGCCTGGTGGATCCCAAGTTTGAATTCATGTATGTGGCCACTCAGTGCTGGAGGAAGATGCAGAAAGGGAGTCTACAAATTAAAAGATATGAGGATTGTGTTTTTGTTTGGTTTTGGTTTTTTTTTTTTTTTTTTGAAAGGAGGGTCGAAAGATTGGAAACATCTAACTTAATGTATCAAGTCCTCTGCTGTCTTTGGATTGCTTAAGCAATTACTACTAATTTTTTTCAAACTGGTAGTTACTATTTTGGGACTAGTTTTTGGTGCTGTGTGTTATGCTTATTTGCATATTTTAATATTGTTGCATTTGATTTTTCATAAAGATCACTTACTATCTGTTAAATAACAAAATTGCAGGGTCTTGAAGCAGAATGTAACTGTTCTTAACAGAAGGATATTTAGTAAAAGCTACACAAAATGCGAAACAAGTCCACTTTTGTAGCCTTCCAAGATAACAGTTGTAATCCTTTCTACTAAAATTCAGTATTGTTTTAATAAAGGATAAGAGAGAGTCTGGTTTTGGATCAGGCAGATCATTAGACCAAGGGAAATATTGCATGCCATCAAATGTCAATTTATATTCTGTTATAAAAAGGTCTATGTAAAGTGTTGGTTGTGCCACCTTCATCAGTAATGTGAATGTTTCTACTGTTGGACCCAGACCAAGGAAGCACGGGAATTAAAATTGCTAGCTGTCATTTGATTACTATGGCAAGAACTGCATCTTCGCTGAAAACTTGCATAATAATTTCTGATGGTGCTCTGACATAGGTTATTGTCTGACATCGTTATTCATTCTACCTACTTATAACAAAATACTTTTTGACTGCTTTTAAGGTTCTGGGTGTCAGCTGGAGCAGAGCTTTCTGTTCCAAGTGCTTCTGATGTGGTTGTGCTAGGTTAGAGAAGTGAGAAGGCCTGTAGCTTGCTTTATCTTTGAAGTAGTCTAACACATCTTCACAGAGACATGCTTCTGGGGGAGGATGCACCAGGACCTATGGGTGGGAGGGGGAGTAACAAAATTGTTGTTAGAAAATGTGATGTGAGTTGGGGCTGTGTTATGTCATTGTTGCTCGGGATTTCAGAAAGGTGCTTTGGGCTCAGCGGGCACAGGTCCAGACTGCAGCCTGCCCATCCTGCAGGTTGTGTCGAAAGGAGAAGAGAGGAGGTGACAAAAAAGCAACAGGAATTTAAGAAAGCAATGATACAACATTGGATCATATGAATGGCAGTACACAGTGGGGACCTAACCAGCCTGTTGGAGGCTTTTAGCTATTGGTTTATCTACTCTTATTTTTATGCATAAGATGGCAATGTGTTATTTAGAATATGCTTGTAGGAAAGTTGTAGCATATGAATCTCTGGTCTCCCATTGCAATTTTGGAGTGGGCAACTTGGCAAATTTGAGTTGTTACTCTAGGAGCCACACCTAGGGCGCATTTATCCTTTCTCTGTCTATCAGAAGAAAGACCAAAATATGCTATGTCTCGTGGATTATGGAAAAAACCCCACCCTGCTTAAACTTGTCCTGAAGCTGTCAGGTGCATGTGGTTCATTCAGTGCTTCTTGTTATGAGTCACTCCTGATTCTCAGTGGGTACCTGCTGTTCGTTCTTTCCCTCTCTCTTTTTTCCTTTGAACATCAAAGTGAGCGCCACCCTGCCTGCTTGCTGCTGCAGATTCTAAGTAAGGCTTTTAGCTGTCCTAGAGTTGGTTTTCAGACCTGCTGAAGAATTTTGCCTCTGGCAGTGTTGTACTACTGCTGTGAGTAAGTAGCGTAAGTAGCATAAGAAGTCAGTGATCTTGGCTAAAAAAATGTAACAAGTTTCACATAAAATCACCCTGACTGTAGTGATTCAAATTACTTTTGCTGTCTTTTCTGTGTTGCTATCTGTAGCTGCAGAGCGGGCTCTAAAATAACTCACCAAAGTTATTAAGTTGAAAATCATTGGGTTTGTTCTGAGAAACTGTTGTTAGGTATTAAAATGGAGGAGGCCACAGCTGACGATAATGATTTCTAAATTCACATCTTCATGTGCTGTGTGGTATTCCAGTCAAGAGAAATGAGCAGGTTTATAAATTCATATAACATGGTTCTAATGCGATTCTAATCATACACTTACTTTCCTCATAATTCACTGAGTCAATGGTATTAGCCATAGGGTTCCACAGCTTGAAAACAATTTGCTTGAAAACTTAATACTGTTCACACTAAGCGTTTCCATGAAAAATCCTATTGTCATTCAGCACAAAGAATTGAAACTTATTCATAAAGCTGCACTTGACACTTTAAAAAAAAAAAAAAAAAAAGCAGTTTCAATGACTTTTAAATACCTACACCCTTGGCCTTCAAACTTAAAAGATCAAATCTTCTTTTGCAGCTTAAAGTCAGTGAGTGAAACCCCCTGTACATTAGATTTAATGCAGCATTGTCCTTGATTTCAGTTAAATGGGAATTTTCAGGTAAAGGGTTTACTTTCACAAGTTTATATGAAAATCTGATCCTTAGTTTTCAGTTATAAAAAGAAAATATTTACTTATAGGGACAGAGTTCCAAAGAACTTTCTAAGTGAGGCAAGTCAAGTAACATTTCTTTCTTGAAAACAGGGGTTAGATGAAAGAACAAGTAATGATACAGTCTTTTGATTTTAAACTCCCTATAGATCCTTAATGGATTAGCGATGTCCTTGTATGATTTTAAAATAGCTGGGACATGCTTCTCTCTTTGCACCAGAAATACTTTAATGTTGCGTGGTTTCAGTCAATTGATTACCTGTTTAATTATCTCTGTAATGATTCACTCTATTAAGAAGGCCATAATATGTACCCCACATCTGATTCTCAAAAGAGACAATTGGTTTCTTTTCTGTGTGAGGTATTAGCAAGCGTTTCTTAGTAGGTGTATTTGTTTGGCCGTTTGCTTCCTTGTGGTTCTGACTGCCACTGTAGCCCGAGAGGTACAGGGCATGAAAGTGTATGTGGGATACGGTAATTTGCCATACCAACTTGCTGAACTATTTGATGAGTAGCTTGTTTATTTTTAGATATATTACTTATGTAAATATTCAGCTTCTGTAGCTGAAAGAATTTGCAGAAGCAGTAAGAAGATTATGTGTTCAGTTTTGTGGTTGTTATTTAAAACAGTATTTTAAGATTTAAGCTCCCACTCATTCCACAGTTTGCTTTTTTTATTAACCTACCCCCCGCGTTCCTCTCAGTAGTTGTTTTGTTACCTTTATTTGGCCAAAGATGCCTGTTGCCTGACACAAAAGTTCTTTTCTTTGCTGACTCTTTGTGTCTTTTGAGAATAATTTTATTGCTAAAGTAGCCTTCGGTGGTGTTTTGTTTTGTTTTTTATGTATGCTTGTATTTATTCGTTTAACCTTTTGGAAGATTGCAGTATGAGCAGATTACTTGCGCAACTGTCCTTTTAAACTATTCCATGTAAGCAACTCCTTATTCATTGTTTTCTGGAACACACATAACTTGCCTGAGCTGTTACGATAACGGGAGATTTGAAAGCTCCTTTTTTCATTTTTCTGGAAATAGTGATTAAAAATGTTATTGGAGTTTGCTTAGCTGAGGGATCTGCAAACTATTTTAAGTTTGGATGGATGATTCAGTTTTTCTGGCCAAGTTTAACACTACTGGGATTCTCCTGAGGTGCAGGGATCTGTTGCAGTGTCAGCAAACGTAAGGTGTATTTGCTTGTTTTGAATTCAGGTCTGGCTGGAGATGAGTGGGAGGAAGGGCAAAAAGAGGGGAAGAAGACAGCACACCAGTGGGTCTGTGCTTCGCTCTAGATTTGAAGGACATGAAAAATGTAAATACTTAGTACCTGAGAGCTTGTCATAGGCACCAAACATACTTCATTGCATACCTTGGTGTTAGGTTAGAGGTTTGAACTCATTCATTTTGGCAGCCTCTGGCTGAGGCAGACATGAGGTCCTTTGTTGGGTTTTCTGCAACTAGTTCTGTGAGATTCTTTCCTTGTGTCTCTCACAGAGCCTGGAAACTGTATGACAGGGTGTTTTTGTTTTGGTTGTTTTAATTTATTTAACATAATTGCTTGTCCCTTAAGATGATGGTAGTCTTAAACAAGTAGTTCAACACAAGTAGTTACTGAAGCTCTGTAGAGCTCAGTGGAATTCCCATCATCTGTGTGACCCGCTCATCTTGTTCTGGTTAATTTTGCAGCCTAGAAAGCTGAGGTCTTCCTTCTGCTCTGAGGATGCTGTTTACCTTGCTGAATCATAGGTTCTGGCTCTCACCGGGAGAACCCTGATAACAGTGGTCTGTCAGAGGGCAGAGCTGAAGAAGCAGCCCCTGGTGATACTGCCACAGGCCTGGTATTGCTACAAAACACATTACATCTGCTATTGTGCAGGAGTGTAGCTTGCTTTCTTTTTTATTGTGACTTTTTTTCCCGTGTGTTTCTTGACAACGAGAAACACTCCTAATTTTCTTGGAGTTACTTGAGGTAGGGATCCTTAGCTTCTGGGAGGTGTACCAATCTCGGTTGCAATCTCTCTGCATTTGTTCAGCCAGCACCAGTTACTCCCATACAAAGAGGACAGAGCAAAGAAGAATGCCTGTTAGGTTGATTCAGTGAGGTCATGGAAGGAAGGACATTTCTGGCTAGTACTTAACATCCTGTTTTTTTCCTTAGCTTTTGGCACTGTATAAACAGGAACCTTTTCTTTATAGGTTGTATTATACTATGTTAGTTAAATGTAAAATCTAAATATTAACAGATTGGCTTTTTTGATTGGCATTATGTTTAGGCAATAAGACTTGGGGAATTATTTGTTTAAGGCTAGTCCAAAAACTTCATACCTGTTATTATGTAAACCAGGCAAACGAAAAAGTAACAAAATTCAGAAACATACATTCAGCAGTCATGTTCACTGGATTTTCTATTCAGTTGTGTCTTCTGGGGGAGTTTGGGAAAGAAAAGAGCTTATCACAGGAACTGCAGGTTGTTATAAGCCGTAGCCTGTTGGCTAGCTGGAGAAGGGAGATTGTAGGAACCTGCCAAAAGAGCTTATGTTAAAGCTGTAAAGTGACTCTTCTGAATATTTGCTCGCAGTAACGGATCAAGCCTTTGTGACCCTTGCCACTGATGATGTATACTGTCAAGGTGCTCTGGTTCTNNNNGTGCTCTGGTTCTCGGACAGTCGTTGAGGAACCATACGACATCTAGAAAATTGGCAGTACTAATTACACCAGAGGTTTCCAGTGGGATGAGGTAAGGATTCATGTATTTTTGAAGGTTGATAATAGGGAAGAATACACAACAGCATGAAA
>VYZW01027680.1:18606-30782 GCA_013401315.1 Balaeniceps rex | reverse complement strand
ATATAGCAAGTCTTAGAAAATGGCTGTTGACACAGAACAGGTATTTGCTAATTATCTAGGAACAAGTGGGTGGTCTCTGTTCTGATACAATAGAGATACCTATGTCAGACATATGTAGAGTTTGTAGAAGCTTTCTGATGCACTGGAGTTAAAACAAATAAACACACCTTTGTTGGACCAAGCTGCTTCACATCCATCTGTTCACTTGGAAGGTTTTCCTCAGCACAAATTTTACTACATTCAAATTTGTGAATTATTGCACATTTTGAGAAGCAGCAAAAGAGAGCAAGTGGACCAAATTGAGCTGCCAAATAACAGGCATAAATTACAAGAATGTAAATGAAATATGAATTGATAATTTGTTCTAGAAAATTATGAGTGGCACAAAAACCCCAAGCCAAAACTCAAATGCTGCCATATGTTGTTCAGCTTGTGGGACCTCAGTGGCTCCTAGGGGACAGTAATTTGACTAAGAGTCAATCACTTGCACTGCCTGCCAGGCAGGTGTCCCCAGCAAGACACCTCAAGACCCAGAGGCTTTCAAAGCCTGAAACCTCCTGCAATGCAGTCTTTCTCTGTCTAGCTTTGGAGAAGAAAGAACAACAATTCCACCCATCCTCAACTAAATGAGAGGATGAGGGAGAGGAAAGTTAATGCTTTCAAGATAATTCATTGCTAACACTGAAAGGGTTCACAGAAAAAGTCATCTTAACAGACATTACTAGTGCAGAGCAGTAGTTGGAGAGCTAACTACACAAATTGTCACTGCTTGTGCGACAGGGATCCAAGCCATACAGCATAGGGTCCAGTCTGTGATGGTCAAGGGACTGGTCTCTGCAATAAAAGATCCCTTATCAGATTGAATCTAAACCATATTTGCAGCAGAAAGCATCAGGAAAGACAGTGCTGGGAGTGAATTCAGTAGGGGACAGATCAAAGTGTCTCTAGAGCATTTCTCCTCTCTCACTTCGCAACAGTCCTTGACTGTACTGAGGGATTTCGATGTCTCTTGTGAATTAAGCGAAAATGTTCTATATCTATGTATACACTGTTGATACTGTTTATGCCTGGTTTATTTGTACATATCTGTGATTATAAAAAAAGCTGTGGCCTACCCATTAAGATACTGCACCTCTAACTTATATGTTCAGGTCAACAACACAGAATGAAGAATAGGGAAAATAATACAGAACGAACATAACAAGTGCTAATTTTTATCTTGCCTTTTGAAAATGACCCTTCTCAATACATTTTCTACTATATCAATTCTTTAGATGCTGGGAGAAGGTACAGAGTTAGATACTTGAAAGTGCAAGAAGCAATGGTCCATGAAACCACCTTTACAGAGTACTCCATGATGAAAGTTTGAAAAAATATTTGTATAAGGACTATTCTAACATACAAAAAGCATGTGCTACTTAAGTCATACGTATAACATATTAAAGTATTCATGGACACCATGCAATTTAAACAAAATTTACACATATAAACCACTTATTTTTCTTTTTACGTTATTCAGACAAGCAATTACATCTCATTTCAGAACAAAAAATATCAATCCATATACATAGCATTTGGCATGCATCTCACCCACCTCACTGAAATGGCAGATACATGTCAGAGTGCTGTTTTTCATACAACAAAAAGTACGAGTATTCAAGGCAGCACCAGTAGGCATACAGATTTTTTTCAAGTTCAAAATGAATAAAACCCCAGTGGCCGCATAGGCAACTTATCATATTCAATACTTGTTCTTAGAATCACCACGATCAGGCTGCACAGCATGTGCAAAGACTCAGTCATGGTGCAAGTGTCATCACTAGCAACACACGGACATGAACCCACTTTTAAATTTTTGTCTCGTTTTCAGGAATTCTGTGGGTTCCTGCTTTTTGATCTCCATCTAGTCTCAGAAAGAGTTCTCCCTATAGGCAGGATGACAGAAAAGCCACCTTAAAAAAAAGAAAAAAAAGAAAAAAAAAGAAGAGTTGATTTTCTTTACAGTGTGTGTGGTTGGGGAGGGGTATCAGGTAACATTTAAACATCTAAAATTTGACTGAAATCATCACCCCTGAAAAGTTGAGATGTATCCTATTTGCTGTCTTCCTACTCATAGAGAAAGCTTTCCAGAGTCAAGTTTAATTATTTCAATTAAACTAGCATTTCTTTTAAAGGCCTATTGTTCTCACTGGGATCTTTTATGGTGGCATAGGGAAAAGGCTATTTAAAACGTGATAGGCATGTAGGAGTCCACAGCTGCTTACAACAAATACTACTTTTTTATCACCAAGTTCTATTCAGGTCTATAAAGAAAGTTTCATTATCAAATCATGGTAAGTGTAATCTTTTGGGATTCTTTTCTCTTGAAGGAATTTTAACAAGACAAGAGATTTCATTTTTTCTCTCGCCCTAGTCCTTCACCCTCTCAGTAACAGGTGCAACCATTGTTTAGACGTCTGTAACGACAGACACATGAATGTCCTGTTGAAAGCTGGTTACCAGAGTTCTTGAAATCAAATCTCATCATGCACTTTACTCTCATTTGTATGGGAAGTGGAATAGCCTCTTCCCTTGTATTCAAACCAGTTCACATATAATTGGGATCCCCTCTGGGTTCTGAAACTATGAAAGTCTGATGTAGCTGCAGTATTCTTACAGTAGGAACAATTTTAACCTAGTTTTTATCCTATCCCCTTACTCCAGGCTTCCTTGTTGAGATCATATCTTGACAATAATCTGGGATGTCAGGCAAACAGAGAGGATGGAACTGATTGATGTTCATTCCATCACCAGGCTCTAGGTCAGGATTTGAGAAAGGTAAAATGGGTTATTTTTTCAGAGAGACTTAGCTGTTACGGAAACATAACTCGATGGACAATTTTACCCCAGCAATAGTCACAGAGAACGAATGGATTGTTGGAAAAGAAAATTACACCTGCTGGGAAGTTGTGCATTGTTTGTTTCTGTTCCCATTAAGAGCATGCAGAAGTATCACTTATCATCACATTATACTCATATCTATTTAACAGTTTATATTTATACTGTTAGCTCTCAAGGGTCCCATACTTAAAAGTTTAACTTATCTGCAAACCAGACAGACTTGGTGTCATCTCACCTTCAGCTGAAAAGTCACAAATGGGGATACAAAAGCCTTCTTCCCAAATGAATGGGCTTTTGGTTTTGCTTTTTTTCTTAAAGGATCATAATTTATTTTGGTTTTGCTAGCACTTCTATACTGAAAGTAATTTTCAGAAACACACTCTCGAGAAAGGTCCAGCATTAAGGAATTCATGTTTAAAATAAACTGGCAAAACTATGTTTGAAGACAATCTGTTCTCCTATGACCAGGTACAAGTCTTTCTATGCTTAAAAAAAGTGTTATGAAATGAATTTTACTTGCATTATATCCCTGCTGCTACCAAATACAAGCAAATGTTACATTAAGACATGTCTGAAAGCATTCTGACCATTCACTAGGGAAAAACTACATTTGCAAAGTTAAATTAACAGGTTTGAACTCTTAAAAAAACCTACAGTAAACAACAATGATTAGTAATGGTTCTATTTTAACATCGTCTCTGAGTTATGTCTGATTACACAAACCAGTAGAGCCTATCAAAAAAAATGCAGCCACACATTTTTGCTAGAAAAATGAGGTTATGTTAAAAATAATTTTTTTTTTTTTTTTACATAAAGCAAGTGTTTTATTTCATCTAATTCTGTTTTAACCTAAATGCAATGTTTGAGCTCCAGTTTCACCAGTCTTTCCGACAGGTTGTCTTGCAAATCTTTGATTATTTGAATGAAATCTTTTCATTTCAGCTACTTGCCTTTCCTGCTGTCTGACTGCAGCCTTGTGTTTGCTCAGCATTGCCAGCAAGCATGGAACAAGCTTCTGCTTTTATTATCAGTGGCATTTTGAGGGTAGTTCTGAAGCTACAGGTAGTCCTTTTCTGAGCCCTCTAATTCTGGTAATTATAGCACTGAATGAGGGAGTAATCCATTAAGTTTGTCTCAGCATCGTGAAAACTGTCCTCGGTTCCCATTTTGCAAGATAAATAAGCAGGATGTTAAGTACTAACAACTCATGCCCTCCCAATGTTAAATGGTAAAAAAAAAAGATCCTGTTCTCTTCCTTCCCCCACCAAAAAAGAAGGGTCATTTCTGAGGCTCACTGCCAGTTCATGCCGCTGTGTTGGCCCATCACACCCATGGTCATATTCTGAGGCACATGACATGTTAGTAAATAGAAAATCTCTGCAAGAACAACAGCTTGAAGAAATACAATGAGCAAGTGTAAATGTTGCCCAGTGCAGAAGACCCAGAAGACTGCAGAAGACAGCAGTATCTTTTTGTTTTGCTCTGAGCTACAGAAAGCTGTTCTCAGAGAGGCTAAGAACTCTAACAGGACAGGGGCCAGATGGGCCAGCACACTCAAACCTCTGGAAAGGATGTGATTAGTGCTAGCGGGTACTATTCCTAGGGGAAACAGCAAAGTCCAGCCATTGCAGTCAGAAACCAGAAAGCTTTGCAATTATTAGAGCTGCTGCAGTGCAGTGAATTGCAATGTTAAGCACTGAAATTACTTGAAGCAGAAGGCTTTTACTGGAGAGAACAGCAACTTTTACATGCCAGAATACCTGTAGAAAGAAGGAGGGAGAAAGAGTTTAAACTTTCCATATGACTGCACCTAGGCAAACAGACACCTGCCTCTTTCTGTCATTGTCTCACCATCCCTTTCAAAAAGAAGCAAATTAACACGCAATCATTTTTTGAAGCAGCTTTTGGTCAATGAAGATGATGCAGAGATCAGTCACAGCATTCTTAGTTTCTTGCATTTCCTGAAGAGGGAACTGAGACACGAGACCCATTTTCAGGAAATGGATGACGTTGCTGGAGAAACCTTAGTGAATGTCACACCTACTGTTGATTTGGAACACTTGTTATTGGGCTGGAAATCATTAAGAAGGAGCACTACTGACTTACAAACACCTAGATCTCCCTCTAAAGCAACTGAAGGAATTGTTTGTGGGTATTCAGAATATACCACCACCACCAAGCAGTTATATGTAGATGGTACAACCACCATGGGAGATACTATATGAAAGAGCAAAAAGTCTTTCTCCACTTGGCCCACGCTGAATGACTTACATTGCTTTATCTCACTCTGAAAAGAAATACACTGGGGAGGATAAAGGAGGCATATTTTCATGGATGGTGTTCAATAAGCTTGACCCTTTTCATCACTGGCAGTTGAGGAAGGACAACAACTGTCAATCAGCTGACGGGGCCCTTTGCTCACGAACATGTTCTCTATCTGGAGTCTCTTTCTGGTGGATCATTTACAGATGGACACCAGATATCCAACAGACATGCTTGTTCAGAGGAAGCGCTGAAAGGCTTCAGTTATCAGAAGGAAAAGGCATTCCTGTTAAAAGATACTGGCCACCGGTGGCTACAACACCTTAAACAAGGAAGCTAGAGCTTCCTAGTATGATGGGATTTTATAGATTAGGTCCCCTTGGAGGTAAGGGCTGCGGGTGGGGAGGGAACTGGGAAGGGATGCACAGAACGAAAAACCCTCCACATATGCATTTCTGCTCCAGCTTAAGGGCAGGTTTTTTCCCCCCTGTAGTTCCTCTGAAAAAGCAAACTCTTGCACTAAAATTTATTTCTCTATTGTTGCTGTCAGGGCTATGTTTATTCTGCTGAGATAGTGAAGGAGATGCTATAAGGAAAAACATCTTTATCCAATTTATATAATTCAGATTTTTTTAATGCAAAAGTACCATAAAAAACACAAGCATTTTTACATCAATAAGCTTTTGTTCTCAGAGCTAATGCTGATCCTGCCTAGGTAGTTGCACTTTGTGAAACGATATGACATTCCCCATCATTAAAACTTTATTTTTCCTTGAAAAATGGCTACTAGTTATACACCATGTTGGAGTTGCTACTCTCTGTATTTCATGCTCAGGAAATAATTGCATCAATAATTATTTTCCCCCAATTTGTCTCTCGTTTGCTTTGCCTGGGTCAGTTTCAGTGCAGAAAAAAGGTATTAATCTGATGTTTGCCTCAATCAGAAGAAAGTAATACTGAGAAGATCTCATAATACCTGAAAACATTACTGTAGTCTAGTCCACAAAATGCAAGTTATGCTGTTTAGTCTGTGGCTGTCTTGTGTTTCTGGAACTTAGAACTTTTATAAAGGATAGACTGCTGACCCATCTCCAACCATGAGAGCCTTTTGTCTATTCATTAAGCTTTGATCTGTCCAGAAGCTAAAATGCTTATCAGAGTAGCTTTCACTGTCGCTGCCCCGAAAATGCCAGACAGTGTCCTCACACTACTTTTACAGCACTGATCCTCACCTACGCCTATGGTAATTCCTGAACCACTGAAGAATTAACTGCCTGTTCCCCTACTGCTTGCAGGCACACCTATACTTGGTCCCTCTTCCTTAAAATAGGAACTAGACCAAAGAGCATGGCATGCTTCTGCACTTGCAAGAAATAGATGCAGCAGAGCGGAGTACTGCAAAGAAGCAAAAAGGGAGTCTCGGGCACCTCACCACACTTCGCTAGCTAGCTACTTCCCTAAGAAGGATCATGATGTTCACCAGAAAAGGGTCCATCACCCTAGCAGCAGACAGTACCCAGTTCTAGTTGCCCAGCATCCAGGCTTCCTTCCAGGTGACAAACTGACAACACTTTAGGGAGTGTGAATGCAATCGCTCCTGCTCCTCTTCCAAAAATCTTGATCCATATTCTCTTTAGTCCTCTATTAAANAATAGAGTCTAACCAGCCTCCTCTACCGTTCTTTACACTGAAGGACATCAGGGAAATTTGAAGCAAAGTCTACAGATGTAGCACATTCCCAAATTTGGATTCAGAAAGGTTAAAGTATTTTGTCTTGAGTTATGTCAACAAACTTTGTTTTGATACTTCGAGTGTATCCTAACAATGTATTTTCAAAATAGATCAAATAATTACAACCCATTTAACAGTCCACTCCCTTTCAACAGTCTTAACACAAATTGTGTTAAGAAATGTTTAAAAGAAATACTTCAGAACTTCCTAAAATCCTTTCTTAAAGTTTGAGAACTTCAAAACAAGACTGTCAATCCAATATAAAATTATTTTTTAAAATTATGGCATTTTTCACCATATAAGAGGTTTTAACAAGCTCTAATGATGATCGTTCATCTCTATTAGGGAGATGAGACACTGTATTCCCTAAAATCCCTTTCAAATAGACACTAACTCAGTCTTCAAATGGATTTGAACACAGAATAGTTACAGTCCCACTGCACCAAGTTAAAAAGCAATTAGCTTAGCATTAATGAAAATGTAAAGGTGCTCACACTGTCCAAAGTTAAGGATCCCAAGCATAATCAATACAACTGTTCAAAGCAGCTGTACTAGGAGATTTTCTCTCCATGTACTGTATACGGAGTCTTAATAATCTATTTTGGCATCTTAGAGGTTTACAGTCTGATAGTGTTAATACCCTTCTAATACCTACATCCCAAGACAGCAGTACTCTAAAAGCTCACATGGTAAAACACAACAGCATGCATGTCTGGATAGCATCAAGAGAGGAATGTGATGCATACTGGCACAGGAGTATATAAACCAGTTTTTCTGTAACATGTGATCCCACAACACATTTGCCCCAGACTTTTATGTGTGGTTTTTAAAACAGTTGTTTGGGGGGATTTTTGTTGTTGTTTTGTGCTTGAAAGATATACAGCTTAAATTACCATAATGACTCTCAGCAACAAGAGGAAGAACTTGAAAATGTGTTTCTAAAATAAATGTTTCAGTATCTTTTTGCACTGCCAATGTATTACTTTCAAATGCAGATACTTGTCACTCAAAAAACTAAGGCACCAGAAAAAAAGCCCAAATCTCTGTATGTCTATGGGATACATAGCATAGTATCAATCAGAGGAAATCTAAAAAGGCGATGGTAGATACTTGTGTTTGAAGTACCTACCAGGGCACCTAAAAAACAGCCAATATTCTTCGTGAACCCTGTAGGAAGACCCAAAGTATTAAGGTGAGAACTGCCAGGCTTCTGGTTCTTACTGGAATTCAGACTAACTTTTCATTACTGAATTAATGAAACAACCCTGAAGAACCGGGAATCATCATATATTATTGTAGGGGATGCACAGACACAAGGATAGGAGATGACGTCCTAACTGCTGACATGCACACTCATATTGAAAGAGACTCCGTATATATTCCAGTTGGCACATTATAACCAAAGGTGACTGTATTCACTTGAGCTTAAGGTTCCAGTGGATGGCCTAGTTTTGCCTGTCTACAAAATGAAAACAGATAAGTAACAGCTAAAATAGAAATGTAGTCCTGTTCCTTTTAATATTATCTAAAAAGTACACAAGATTCATGACCAGCTCCTGGTAACTTCACATTGACATACTAGATAAAGGCAAAACAAAACTATCAGGCATTACATTCAATTGTAATTTGGATTTTGTTTGCTATGGCTGACTATGGAAGACAGTGCTGACCTCAATAGCAATGTTCTAGCATCACACAAAACTGGGGGATCTTAACTAGAAAAGGCAATGTATTGTTTACAGGCTCACTTTGTGGAGAATTAAGAGATCATTTTGTCACATGTAGCTACGGTAGATGTTTTAAAAAGTAATCTCCAGTTCTACACAAAAAACACAGTATAGGGAGGTTAAACACCTGCACACAAAGAATATGTTCATGTAAAACCATGCACCGCAGTGTAAAAATATCTGAGCTAACAATAAATAGGTGAACCAGTCTCTGCAGCTCCATGCTGGGGTTTTTTTTTTCCGATATGTAAGCTAGCTTAGAAATCCCATCTAGCATAGTACAGTCAGAAACTCCTAAAGTATGCTGCCCTTGCAAAACCAGCTCTGTAGAATCCCAGTACCCTACTGAAGCTAATCCGATTCTTCACCTCCTGTGATCTCCACCACTGTGTCTATGGAATCATTTTTTAAAACAGAAATTTTCAGTAGAAAAATCTAGTTCCTTATTTTCCTAAATTGTTTTGGAACGCCTGTTAAGTATATTGTAAAATATACCTTATTTATGCAATAAAATGAGAATATTGTATGGACAGGAAAATAAGGCAACACTACCTTTCCCTCATATATACTTAGTTCTCAATTTTTTTTTAATGTTCAGTCTGTTTACAATTTCTGTTTATATTAGAGCTAAGTTAACTGTTTATTTGTGATGGTATTTCAGCAACGAAAGAAATCCTAGTGTTGCAACAACAAATACCTCCAGGGGATGAAACCAGGTTTCATGGAGCCCAATGTCCTTTAAAAGTGACAACATAAACAAAGTATGTTTGCACACACAAGGACAACAGATATTACAAGTTGCTACATTACTAGCCATACCAGAAATTTCAAGCTGTCTGAAAAGGAAGACCATTTTCCTGGTGTTGACTCACATACATTGGTGGGTTGAAAGGACAGATGAATTGGTTAAAACTTCCAGCTCTCTGTTCCACTTCTTAAGCAGTGATGGATTAACAGAAAATGAAGCAGTATCTCAAATGCTACAGTTTACAACCCAATGTGTAGAAGTAAACCGGCACTGTTTTCTATTTATTTAATACCCTGTGCTGTACACTGTACTACTTGTGATTGCTCCTCGCTTCACTCAGCCACTCCAGCTCTGCCACCGCAACCCGTGAGGCAGAGGTGGAACAGCTTTAGCTAGCTAATCTTAATATAATGTAAACAGGAATTTCAAAATCCCCAGATTTATGTATTTATTCACCCAAAAGAAAAGCAGAATCTCCCCAGTTTATCTTTCCTTCAGGCCACCAACACTTTTCACTGTTATACATGACAATTGCTCTTACCCGTTGTTTGAGAGCCTCTAGAGATTCAAATTCCAATTTGGCTAGTTTTATCTGGATATCTCTTGGTTTATCCGGAATTACAAACGCCATGATAAACTTTATTGCTAGTAGCAAGTGCTGGAAAAAAAAGTAAAAAGAAAAATATTGTTCTATAGAGTTTGAAGCATGGAGAGAACAACATAGTACTACTTCCAAATTTTAGTAATAGGGGTATAAACAATTATTTCTTGTGACATGTACAACACAGATAGCATACTATAACCACATTGAGCCTCAGCTACTCCATATTTTTCCTATTTACAGTCATTCATAATTTGAATATAAACACATGTATTTTGGCTTATTTTCATAATAATCCTATTTTCACTATGTACTACAAATTTCTAATTCAATTTTGTATTTGTGATTCCACATAAAATAATAGCTTTTAAAACATATTATTGGTGCATAGAAATTAAATTATGACACCCAGCACATACAGTTTCGTAGCAAAATTTTTACATATATTACACACACATAAAAACATAATTACATATAATTAGATGCAATTATAAAAACATATATACGTGCATGCACACATGTGCGCATTTCATGATAAAAATAAAACAAGCACATTGTAAAAAATATGAACAAACCCAGAATTTCTGCATTAGAGAAGCTATGAAAACCTAAAAGCACTCCTGAGAAAGCATTAGAAGAGAACAAAATAAAATATGACCTCTAAAGAAGTGGCACGCTCACAAACAGAAACTTTCCAGGAAATGGAGACGCATTCCACATATGAGATGCCAAATTAGTCATAATTTAACACAAAAGATTATAATCTTACTTAAGAGAAAACAAGCATGAAGTTCTGTTTAAGCTAGTCATTGACCAGTCTTTACATTTCGCTTAAACATGCACCATTCCCCTCATCTCACCAAAAACAACTGTCAAACTGTCCAGCCAGTGGTTTTGTTTCTTCTTTTTTGTCAAATATAATCAAAACAAGAATCATTAAATCTTATTTTATCAAGGGCTGAGCTAACAGTATGCTGCATGTCTGCACACAGGAACTTGCTCCTAGCTGAGAAAACCCTGACCAGTATAAGGCAACACTTAAATATATGTGCTTAACTTTAAGCACGTGCTTAGGTTCCACTGACACACTGATACTCATAGACATGCTTAAATTTAGATTGCATGTCCAAGCTACTTATCAAATTTCCCTGAATTTTTATAAAATGGAACAGATCAGTGCTCCTTTCTGAAATACATTTTGCTGAACTATATGGTCTTGATGCACTTGGGCACGTGAATAACAACATAACAGACTAAAAATCCCTGTGATTCCAGAATTATGTGAGCAAGAAGGTAGCAAAACCACTACAGACTTCATAGGAGTGGTAGTGAAACTCTAAATAAGCCAATTCCAATAAATAAGGAAGAGTTAAAGTAAGAAATCAGATAATAGTAACAAGTAAGAGAACANATTAATGTAACGCTAATACATCATCAGTGAAAACCTGAACACAGATTAGGAGGTTAATGAAGCAATTAGTATTTCCGCTGTGTAATGCAATGGGTAATACTGCATTATTAAAAAAAATTATGTCAACAGTAAAACATTCTCCTACTCATACAAATTTTGTTTTCCCACTCAACTTAATAGTGTCTGCTGCTAAGGAACTTTTCTCGCAAAAAAAATTATAGCAAACAATATTGGTTTGTGCTAGAAATACATAGCAATAAAAGATGTCTCAGAGCTGGCATTGGAGGAATCTCTTAAATGGAAAAAGGTAAAATGTTGAAGACAATAATAAGACAAACAATACTCCTATGCAGAATAGAGTCATAAGGAATCACAGGTTGAAGGGGAATAACTAATCTACAGATAAAATTTTAGTTTGGAAACAGGAAAATAAGGTGATCAAATTTGGAGTAACTCAAATCTAGATAACAGGAATAGGGTAAAATCTTACACTTAAGGCAAAATGACTGACAGAACTAGCAGAAACTGAGGGATTCGGACAGGGATATTTATTTGAAAAGTTATAACGGACATTTCAGTTGAAAAAAAGACTCAGCATCACAAAACGTGGCTTCTAGCTGCCCAAAGTCCTTTGGGGCTCATCTCACTTTGCTAAACAAAAGAAAAAAAATCATTTTTTTTTTATCATATTAAAGAGCGAGAATCAAATTTTGGAGCTGTAATTGTTCAGCCACTGCCTCTTGAAGAGCCTTGAAAACATAAGCCAAGCTCGTGACTTTACATAGAGACTTCAAAGTAGCTCCAAATCCAAAAAAT
>VYZW01027680.1:1146-13555 GCA_013401315.1 Balaeniceps rex | reverse complement strand
TCACATCCCATCTATTATTATGGAATTTTTATAAAATGGGAATGGAATCTGCTTTAGTAAAAAAACCTCTGATATTCCTTTCAAAATTTCATTTTATCCACAGACATGTCCAAAATCCTGGGGGTGAAAGGAATGACAAAAAGGTTATTATTTCATGTTGGTCCTATTTCAAGGCTTCTTCACATCTCCTGTTCAGCTTGAGACTTTGTCTTCTCTTCCCACACATGCATGCACACACTTACAGTCCAGATACCTGCCACAATCTGCATGCTCCATCTATCCCGTTTATCCCCAAACCAGCATAACCCATCTCTCCTGCATTTTGGCCAGAATAAGCTTTCTCCTCCTCCCTGCCAAAACTCCAGGGAAACACGAGGACTGAAGCACAGCCTTCCTGCCTCAGATTCAATGCCTCTTGCCACTCCAGCACAGGGAAGTCTGTCTGAGCTCTCAGCTGGAATATGCTCAGTGCAGGGGAAATGTTCATGCACTCACACCTGCTGCGCTCCTTTAAGTCTCTACAAAGCACATAAAACAAAGGTGTTTCAGAAACTTATATCTTTGCTAAGTTTGGGTAGTTTTCTCATAGGAGGATCGTAAAGCACATTCTTTAGATCAGAGTAAGCCTTCTGTCAACCTTGGCATTGCTGCTTCAGAGCACAGATGCAGCAGATACTACTGCGTCTTCTCAACACAGTAATAATCTTATTCTTATATATTTATAAATATTCTATATTTATATTATTTTTATGTTTATATATTTTCTCCTTTTTTAAAAGGAGGAAAGCATTTATGTAAAAATGCAAAACCTCAAAACTCCAAACTGAAAAAAAAAACATCCAGCAGGGAGAGTTTCAGCCTGCCCCATTAAATTGTGGCTGAGATAGATGTGATAAACAGAACCTTATCACAAAACGTGTCAGAAAGCGTAAGCAGACACGGCATTATCCAGTCCATTTATAACTTGTAACAGAAAGTCCTTTTCATCCTCTTAGATGATGAACACACGCGCGTGCGCACGCACACACGCACACACACACAAACCTGCAAAGGCTGCCCAAGGAAAGCTGGTAGCTACATTTCTGTCAGAACATCTCACAGACCATCAGAAGGGTAAGAGCAGATCTGAAATCTCCTATTGACCATACCAGCACATTTGTGAAATCTAGCCCTGCTCAACAGGGTATTTAAGCCTATGTTTAGTTTTAAGGAGATCTATTTATGTTCAGGAAAACATTTAAGCCTGGGCTTAAAAGTAGATTAAAAAATAATGCTCAGGTCATTTGCTGAATCTGGGTCTTAAAATTCAATGGCTGAATCACAATATGTATTTTCTTTTCCTGGGGGTGGTAGGATGTGACATGTACTAAATTCACCTGTCTGAAGAGATGAATGCCGGCTTGCACAGAGCCTCCTTACATTCACACTTCTGAAATGCTTTTAATTAGTACAGAAATCCTGGTCTGTATTTTTATTACCAATCCACTCTAAAACCTCACAAGTAGAAATCTACGCTGAAAAAGATACCAGGCTTAATATGCAGTTTTGAGGCATATTTCAATCATGAAAACAAGTATTAAGCTACAGCATGAGAACCGGGGTTTGTTTTGTTACATCCGTTAGCAGCACTGGCCTCTAGCAGCACTGATACACCCCTCTTCCCNTCTTTTCCTGGGGGTGGTAGGATGTGACATGTACTAAATTCACCTGTCTGAAGAGATGAATGCCGGCTTGCACAGAGCCTCCTTACATTCACACTTCTGAAATGCTTTTAATTAGTACAGAAATCCTGGTCTGTATTTTTATTACCAATCCACTCTAAAACCTCACAAGTAGAAATCTACGCTGAAAAAGATACCAGGCTTNAAAAAAAAAAAAAGTAAAATTAATCTCTAAGGAAGCACATTCTCTGTTCATGTTTCCAGGAAGTAACTGCAAAAGCAATGGGTTCAGCAAAGCAAAAAATGAAGTAAAATATTGCAAACATCATCTCCCAGTGAGGGAGCTGGTCTCTTCTGCCCTTACATATTTTTGTACTCTCTTTCTGTTTTCAAAAAAGCTCTGCAAGACCAGTTGGAAAGCAAGCAAAGCAAGCCAGTACTACTTCTGAAACTTAGTCCTGCTCTTGGAAAGCCTTAGAAAGTATTTAAACCAGATACAACTTTAAACATAAGTCATCAGGGGCAATTAGGGTTAAATAACAAATATTCTACCAATGCACATGTTAATAAAGTTGAAAGCACAAGTAATCTGATCAATTGCATAGTCATGACAATTCTGTCGTTTTACAGCACCATTACACTTTCTAGTAATTCAGTACTCTTTAAAAAGACATTTTCTAATTATCCATAGATTATTTCTTACTAATGTTTAAACCACAGCTGTTATCCATCATATCATATACAACGAACTGAAGCAGTATCTGGTTTTATTAGTCTTTTTGAAAAGATTTAGATGCCCAACTGTCCTCCATAATTTTCTCCAACAATAGCAATTAAGATGTGAGGCAGCCCGGAAATCTATAGAAATTTTGTCACTGACTTATTTGATGCTGCAAAAAGCCACTAGTGCTTTATTTCTCAGCATTTACATACCTGTTCAAGCCTTTTTATAGATCTTTTACATGGGTATTTTTAAGCCTACTTTCAGATTACTTTTTCAGGACTTTCTCTGAATTGTTTAAGTATTTTTGAGACGTTGAAGCATGAAAAAAGAGGGGCAAGGGTTGGTAAGGTAGAGTGTTTTATTTACATACCCAAGCAACGCACTCTCATTTCTCCAGGCAAATTGCCATTTTTAGGTCTATCACATGAAATTAAACATTCAGCAGGTTCTAGAAACATCTGCTGAAAGACAAAATTCTAAATAAAAGAACCTCTGATACCAATCTTGTACACAGACTTCTGACTGACTGCAGCTTGGGAAAAAAAAGATACCCTAATAATCTTGTTTTATAAACACAGCATATTCTGTGACCCAAAATATTTTATGATACAGCACACTTGCAAAACTGTCTCTATAAAAGTCTCTGTAAAAACACAACACACACAAATGAGTCTTTCAGAAATGTTCTAAGACATGATTTTTCTCACATTTGTTTCATCCTGTAGTCGATTCAAAAGACATGAAAAAAAGCACTGTAGGTATAAATTTGTCTTGTAGCTTCTAAATATTTGCTTATGGTTAATTTTGCAGTAACCCAACAGTCTTGAAAGCAGCATAATGCACCCATCCCTATGTTACCATTTGATAATCCTGAAATGTTTTGGCACAACCCTTATCTCAATTTATGGCTAGCATTTAATAGGAACTGGGATAAGAGTTGCCAAAAGCCAAATTAGCTAATGCTGAATGTAATGAACAGCAGAGCTTTGATCACGCTCTGAAATAAATTTGAAGTGAACAGTGGAAAGAAGGATGCCCATGGAATTAAAATTGACAGTATGATTAATACCAAGCCATATGAAGTGCCTCTTAGCTGATTGCTAACATTACATCCTGGCTCCCATTCTGACAGGTATAGTTTATTGTCAAAATGCCCTAATGTTCCACATCAAGGAAGGGAAAAAAAAAGTTTGCTATTGTCTATTAATCCTCAAAACTTATACTTCTTTCCACCTTTAAGCCATACATTTTTCTCTATGAAAAAAGATGCAAGTAAATTACAGCTCGTGTCATTGTAATTATGCATTGTAAGGAATTCTGTTTGTCAGAACTCAGAAATTCCTCCTCGGTTACACAACTGGATGACCTGGGATTAGCAAGGAGATATGAAGCATTATTTCTGCCAGGGGTTTGAAGCTACTGTAAGTCAGTTCAGTGATAAACAGGAATTGTCACCTACTGTAGGCATCACAGATTTTGAGAACTTTGCTCCTGCCTCAACCAAACCTTATTTGTCCTAGTCCAAGCCAAACTGGACAGGTATAAAACTCCCAACTGAGTTTTGGACAGACTCAGCAAGGATATCAAATCGTACACATATGAAAGTAAAACTATTATACTTTAATAATCCTTACAATGGTTTTCCCAAAACTGTATGTTAGTTCTGGAGATAGTGAGACAATTAACAGACTTGTCAATCTGACATTTTTCTTCAGTTCATGCTAGGAAAAGGTGATGTTGCATCTATAGTAGAATTTAAACTATTTTAAATGTTGGAAGTTGATGTTTTTTGTCTGTCGCCTTGACAGCAAGTAACACAAAAAGCCACTGGGGCTTAGTTTTAAGAGAGAAGTTTCAGCCAGTTATTCTTCAAAGATGATATACACCTAAATTTTTACCTTTAACTGTGAATAACAAGTTATCTGACCAGATGCATCGCATTGTACTTAGAGGTATTTGTTTATTTCTCCCACAACTATCTGGCTTTACATACAACTCTCTTATGACTCTTTCAAAGCTGATTCACAACAACATTATTCCTGCTGAAAAATCTGTTCACCTCCCAACACCAAGATAAGAACAGTATCTGAATTAACACATTTAAAACAAAACAGAATATTTCACCACACTGCAAATGCATCTTCATTGAATGATTCACAAATCTAGTGTAATGCATATCTTTATTCTGTGTTTTCACCCTATTGTAAGTGGCATGCTTTACTTCTGTTTGAAGCTGTAAGTAAATTCTGTAGGACACAGCACATTTTTTAATCTGGACCAAAAGGTGAATCATGCAATGTTAAATAACGAACAAAATGTCACGGCCATGACTCATCAGAGAAAAATAATGGTATTGCGATATATCACACAGTAAGCCACAGACTAATTGTTGTCTCTATTCCTGTGCACCTTTAATCAAAATAAATTAATTGAAATGGGTATAATAAAACTAGCTAATCTGAAAGAATTCTATAGGGAAAAATTAAATTAACAATTTTCATACTGGAAACTCATCACCTTGTATTTTTCCTGTAAAAACTAGAGGGTTTTCTTCATCAGAACGATGCAAAGTCAAATAATCCTTTGCTTTTCAATAAAGGTCAGAAGAAAAGCTTTCCATTCAGCCAGAGTATTTTAATTAAACATTGCAGCAGGTGTTTGGATATGCTGCCAACTCCTGAAAAGCTTGCATAAAAACTGTATCTTTAAAAAAAAAAAACAACAACAAAAAAAAAACAAAAAAAGACCTGTACATCCCCAAGCCCACTTTATCTGTCTTTTCTGTGAATGGGTATTCACAAAATTACATACGATTTTCTCTGTTTTGGAACACCAGTACCTGCCCTTGCTATAAAAGAGTTCTTCATCAAAGTTGTTGGAAGCTAGCCATGCAATTCTCACATCAACTTTTATGGCCATGGCAGATCTGTGCAACAGAACACAGGCCAGCGTTTAGCCTTAGCTGCTGACCTCTTTCAGCTTGTTGGGAACATAACTGGTCTGTTCAAGCTGACAAAAAGAGAATCTTTAACTGCAAGCCAAATTCACTTTTGAGACAAAATACTGCAGTTAATGCAGATCCCTTTGTAGGTCATATGCATGCAATCGAGTTTTTCAGCAATAACACATCTCCCAGCTTTAGCTCTCCATGCATAAAAGCAGCCTATGAAATGCTCCCTTCTTAAGGAATGCAAAGCCCATTGAAAGGTGCAGACTCCAGAAGAGAGGTGGGAGGAAACAGAGAGTGGAAGAGAGGAAGAACAAGCTGCGTTCTCCACAGTGGCAGTAAGTGACTCTATCAAGTCATTCTATCAGCTGAGAATATGAGTCAGAATGTGAATCGCAACGTAAAGCCGACTAGAAAGCAGTAACTGTGCTATACATTAGGATACACACAACCGCATCAGTGCAGTACTGTTCTTCAAAACTAGACTTCTATCAGCATAACCCAATGTTTACTGCTTGACAAATTCAGTGGGCATCTGGGACATCTCAAAAACCAGCACATTTGAATAAGGAAGAGGTTCTCAATTGAATTCTGATGTATGAGGAGAAAGGAATACCAGCAAAAATGATAATACAGCGACAAAGACTGTTATTCACTTATTCAGTTAGTTTTTTTCCAAGACTTGGTAGTTTGGCCTTTGGAACTACAGGCAGAACAGAAAACCAACAGTTTAATCTCAGCAGTGTAACAGCTTTGGCAACATGCAGCAAGCACAACTTCTCATCTCCCTACAAATAGCAAGGCTGAAAGAAAAAAAAAAAAAGCACCACTTACAGATTCAATTAGAATTTTAAGACCATTTGGGAGTCAACTTGCAGCAAGGGCTCAGCATCACTTTGTTGCTATGAAACATTACCACATAGGAATAATCAGCCATAAAAACCTGCAGCTGACTCATTCGCTGGCTGAAATGATCTCAGCTGAGAAGGCCACTTTCAATTTGAAATGAATTAAGTAGCAATTCTGAACACGGCTCCGAAAGATGCCTCAAGCATCTCAAATGGGCAATGCTGAGATGTCAGACAACATCACTGGTCCAAGGACCAGTGACTAAATCTGAACAGGTCCTTGAGTAACTATAATATAACACACAAGCAGAGACAGGTGGGAAGCTGAGACTTTTCACACATGAATCTCAACAGAGCTGACCAGTGCTATCACGGGAATCTGAAAAGTCCAGGGACTGAAGGAAGAAATCATCTGTGACTGGTCTGCTACTCATAATTAAAAGAGGTAACATGGTACCAAAAATGACTATGTGTCAAAACTCATGCTGGGAATGAGAGAAACCTGTGAAGAGGCATTACCTCACTACAGGAATAACTTCTAGCAGTAGCGATTTGGCCCTGCTGTGAACCAGGAGGATGGCGATACAGAAGCATGTATCCTACAGACCTTGAGTCTTGAACCAGACCCGGGTCTGCACAGATAGACTGATGAAAAGCAGATATTTATTTCCTGAATCTGGGGACCATTTGCATTTATTCATTTTCCTTACAACCAGACTGAAAAGTGATTTCTTTTTGAATTAAGGAAATGCTGGAAATGAAAATATTCTACGGTGCCTTTCCTTCAGCTTCTAGATGAAGCAAAAATGCCACTCCTTTTTGTGCTAAATGTAGACAAGGAGAGTTCTTCAAGAAAAATGAGAAGACCATACAGAGAAAGATGAAAGGATGCAAATGTACAGGACTGAGCAAGCCTGGTGCACAAGGGCAAGGCTGTTGCTGCAAACAGAGCGTGCCTTTGAATCGGCTGCGATACACCACCACTCCGTCAGCTTCGCTGCCTCTGAACGGCAACACAAGCCAGCTTACCATCTCCAAGACCTGCTGTCTCCAAAAGCGACAAGATGACTCCTGGGGTGCAGAGGCAGGTGATCACCTCTAAAAATAGGGAGTCCTGACAAATTAATGCAATTTCTATCTTAAAAAGATACACGTTTATAAAAGTGAGATCATTGACAATCATGGCACTTCAAATCTTTTATCCAAACACAGACTCCCTCAACAGTCACATGAATCTTCAACTAGAAACAACCTAATAGCACAGTGAACAGGCAAAACATGAATAATATTTTCAGGGTTCAAAATGTTACATTGCTGCGACCCTGCCTTTTTCCCTTAGAAGTCCTTTAAGAGCTGTTACTTGAGAGAAGAAATCCCTAAAACCTCTTGGCCTAGATTTTATCTTTTTTTTCTTTTTTATATCCTTAACCAAGTGTTCTTTGATAATCCAAACACACACATACTTATGTATAAAAGATATATTCCCCATATACTCAGGTTAAAAAAATACAATGGGAGAACCTGTCCTGGAATGTGTGAGGGATCTGTCAGTACTTGAAATAGTGTGGGGTTTTGTGACATAACAATTAAAGAATTATCTTCTAACATAGTAAATTGTCACACAAAAATCCTAAAAGGTTAAAGTCATGTCAGGTAACAGGCTCATAAATCAGTTTTGCTACTTCACACTCTTTTTCTAATATCTCATCTAGCATTTTTACTTGGAGAAGAAAGATCAGTATGTCTCAAACACAGGAAAAAAATTTCTCAGTCAAACAATATTCAAAAATAAGACCTTCCAGCATGACATAAAAGTATTGTGAGAAAAAAACTGAGTATATTTTTCTTTCAACCCAGAAGAACGTCACCTTTCTTTGATAGTACTGAATGGTTCTGGGTTAGACAAGGTGACTTTGCTGTACACAGCAATTTAAAATCCATTTCTATGATGAATCATTTTAGCATCACAGATACCTAGCTCTCTCAAGCCAGAAACAACATCTTTACTAGTCAGCAGACATATACGATGAAATTATATTGTTCTGCTCACTTCCAATGAGAACAAGCATATTACCCTGTCACCTCAAACCTGAAAAACATCTGGAACCTTTTCAGAATTTGCAGGGATGCCAAATGTAAACTAGAGAAGTACCAAATGCTGTACTGCTTCTGGTTTTGTTTTACATGTTCATGCAGACAATGATTTTTTTTTTTTTTTTTTACTGCTTACCTGATCTTTTAAAAATCAGTTACCATGTTTCAAATACTGTATCATTAAACACATTACACATGTATACCATCATATGTTATCCTGGCTCAGGTTTTTAGAAATTTGGAGGTTTTCCATTGTTGTTTTGTGGGGAAGGGACTGTTTTAAGTAACTTTGCATCTTTCCATATTACATTTTTTTTTTTTTGCCCAACTTCTCTCACACAGACAAAAAGCATTAGGTAATACGTTTCAAAACAAAAACATTTGGGGACCACTGACACTCAAGATTCTTCTGAAGATCTAAGCCAGTCTTTAGCATCACTATTCTTCCAAGATGAACACTTAGACTTTGAAATCAGGTAAACTGTGAGAGATTCTTTGTGAACTTGGGTTGCCTGAAACAAATACAAAACATGCTTTAGAATTCTAAAATATGATTTCTAAAGGAAAGAATGTCATTACGGAAAGGTTTACTTAATTTTATTGCTGTAACACCAAAGGAGATACAACAGAGGTTAGTTTTACAGAACAAACAGGATACAGTTGCATTGATCAGAGAGGTGCTTTGTTACCCTGTTGTGTCAGAGGTTTGATTCCTTGATCTCATTAAGGACATACTTGGTTGTTAGTAGGGATAATCTTCCTGACAATGCTTTGCTTTTGAGGGACGCAAATTTCATTTATCCATAGTTGGGTTAAAAGTTCACCTCTTTCTTTCCCTTCTTTTTATTCCCCCCATGCCAGCAACCTTATCTTCACAAGGGCTATTCAATTTTTTTTGTCCTTTGATTATTTTTTAAAGCTTAAATATATACAGCTGACTTTTATTTTAATTTAAATTCTCCTTCATACTTTTAGAATATTGTCAAACTTGTTATCTCTAGGTGAACTTGCTGCTGCATAGTAAAACTAGACTTTTGTGCACTGTCAGCAACAGGATATGCTTAACAGGATGAATTACTGGGCTTCTCTGATGAGTCTGTACCTTGCACAGCCAGTTCTCAACATATGGCCTTTAAAAATGCACTCTAATGACTGTTGCTGTGGACCAAAGCTTCTGAGGTGCTATGCCTCCGGAGCCCTCAACTCTATTCTCTATACCTGATGTTATAGTGAGAATATAGCCATTCACGTAATGAATGTGCCACCCCTGTGTAATCCAAAAGTCTGATGCACGAGACCACTCATTTGCATCCAACACAGCAATCCCGGCCCATTCCGAACAGGGGATAGTAACAGTTTAGCATCTAGGATTATTACAAAATTTGTAACAATTCAACCATTAAGGAATTTCTATAAATAGGAAACCTAGGGTGATGGCTCACATTCTGTTTTCAAGGGTTGTGTGTGTCTTCTCTTTCTAGATATTTGCAAAACAGCAGCATTTAAAAAAGGTTAATTTAAAACCATACAATTTTCTGAACATATAATGCTGCTTGTGATATTACACATGGATCTGTTTTTCAGAACACATACTTGTCTCTCTTAAATCAAGAGAAAGGAATAAAGGAAAGACAACCATTATTTGTTTCAAATCTAATACATATTTTCTTTACACACACAACATTTATACACGCTTTCTGAAATAAGTCTCGTTAGACTGTGTCACTGGGAGAAAACTGGTATTAAGATCAGGGATTGCTTGCTTTTTTCCATAAGGCAATAAGGAGTTGCAAAATCTGATTCTGTCAGTAAAAACTTCCAAAATATGAATGATTAAAAATCATGATGCTGATCAAAGCTTTGGGCTTGTTTTAACATTCTTTCTTTTCCCATGCTATGAGACTATGTTCAATAGCTTCACAACTAACAGGTTAGAAATGCCAACCAGGTCTGCATTCTGAAATGCACATGTTGTCACCATCAGTCAATAACAGGTCTAGGAGAGATGACTGCACAAACTGCATTACCTCTGTAGTGCATCATATTTCTTCCTTTTATGCAATTAAATGCTTCCCAGCAGATGATCTATCCTTCAATGATCTGTATTAACTTTTGTTACCATTTTCTAAATAAAAGATCTTCTTTACACAAAGTAGTTACTTTATGAATTCTGCTTTTAAATATTCACCTGCAAAGAAAAGTAACCCCTTGTGTCTGAAAGTGCTTACAACTGAGCAATATCTCCATTATAAAAACAAGGTTTTTAAATAGACTAAAAGCATTTTCAAGAATACTAGCTTTGTTTTTATCTTGAATGATTACCAACAGAGTTTCCAATCATGAGGGGGTAGACTTGTGTCCCCTTGCTCACTAATTCTACTTAAGCTTAAATAGGGCAAATAGCCTTCGCTACTTATAGTCCATCAGCAGAGCATTCACTCTGTGCAGAAGAAAGCCAGCTGAGAGCAGCAGCCTTCCCACTAAGCATACAGAAGTGTGCAGGCATGGGTCATGTGCTGCCTGAAGATGGGTAGGAGCATAAGGCAGCATGACTGACATAAAATTCCTAATCTGGTCCTGGGCAAGGCCATTTTAAATCAGTCCAGCTAGATACCTGCGTGTTCCTCGGTCCCACACACTCCACGTACAGTGATGACTCAGACCAAGAGCTCATGCTTCAAACACCACAGTTTTGATCAATCACAAAGCCAGTAATTGTCAACTCCACACAAGCAAGAAGGCATAGATCTACCATTAGAAAAGGATTAGTGCTGAATGGTGAAACACAAGTTCATCTTCATGGCTCCTTTTTAAAACTTTGACACTAATAGCAATCTTTCTCAGACTAAAGGTGGAACACATGTCTTCCTCCATATAACAGAATACCAAATATTATCAAGGTGGGACAATAACTTCGGAAATTAAAAATGAAAAGCAGTCCCCTATCACCACATACCTCAGCACATGAGTTCAGAAATCATATGCTGAAAACCAGTTTCTGAGAAAGTGTCAGCATGCTGTGTTTTTGCTGGCACAACCAGCAGTGCTCTAGTTCTGAAAATCAGGTCAATGCTACTTTCACACCTACATGCAGATGCTTGAAATCAGACACCCGTAGTTTAAAAGTTCTGTCTATACAATATTTACAGTTTGTCCAAGTATTTGGGTCACTGAAACAGACAAGCAGTATTAATAATTATCCTGAAATTAAAGGGTAGACATGCAAAGTAGGATCAAGACTTTTTTTTGTTGTTGAGCAAAAGTAAATTAAAATCACGTATGAGATTTTCTTTCATCTACCTTTAGTTATCTAAGAAATCGAGCATAGCCAAAGCTAGCAGACTACACCTCCCCAGACGGCAAATCATTCCATTCCAAATGAAGGCAGAAATGACTCTCTGCAAGTGCCTATATATCCCCCTTGCCCATACAGTAGCCTAGGCAACTAGCTTCAGACAGATATTGGCTTTCATGTAGCTAAAGGTTAGGGGAGACTTACGTTTTCCAATTTATATAAATTTAAGAGTAAACGCCATAAAAATCTCACCAGTTGAATTCAGTAGGAAATAAGTGCAACAGTGCTTGAGTAGAAGAAATATTCCAAAACCTTTTTATGATACTATGTTTCTGCAGAAAAGTCACTTTAAAACATTAAAAAAATGTCTAAGTGTAACTTATGTAATATGAAATATGAGGTACAGTTTCTAGCTTGTTGTGATTACTGAAGCTAACTACTAAAATAGTTAGATTGTTTAGGCTGCAAAGTGTTGTACTTAATAGGTTTATTCATGTGCAATGGGTGCAGACAGAGGTCTCACATTTTACAACACAGATCTCTTTGGGACTTCCGTATAGCATTAATAGTAATGTGTACAATATTTTAGTAAGAATAAGTCAGACTTCAGAAAACCTTTAAGCTGTATATGAAATGGAGAATATTAGAGAAAATGGTGTGAACTATTTTTATATAAATAAAGAATGTTGAGATTACAATACTGGAGAATATTTTAGGAAAAGTCGTCATACATGTTTTGATGTGTTCAGTCTCAATCATTTTAAAATTACTATATTCTGACTGAAGATCACTGGATTATCAGGAGATAAACCTTTTTCTTAATTTCTGACTTCTGCTGGG
>VYZW01027677.1:40823-69795 GCA_013401315.1 Balaeniceps rex | reverse complement strand
GTTTCTGTTGTATTGAATCATGAAGTCATGAAAAAAAGGAGATGATGTTGGTCTGAACACACAGTAGGAAAGTACTTTGGAACTACCTTCTTCATAGCTATGTCAATGCACATCACCTGTGACCTGCTAGGTCCTCTGCTAACAGTAGTCTGGACCACTAAAGTTAACAGTACACCACCTCAAACTAGAAAGCCTCACATCTCTCCACTTCTGGCTTTCTCTGTAGCAGTCTCTAAACCATGACATGAAATATGAGAGCTGGGGAAAAAGGGAAGAGAAACCAGAAAAGTCACTAGGGATTTTGGAACCCCTGTCAGCCTGACTAGTCTCTGAACAAAATCAACTTAAAAGAATTCCAGCTTTGGAACTTTACTCATGCACAGGATTTATCTCCTACCTGCACTTTGGGAGCTTCTTGATGTTTTGTCCAGTGTGCATTCACAGGTCTGAACTTTCTCTTTGAAACACAAATATTTTGAATCCCACTGAAATTAATCTTTCCCTGTATATATGCTTGGCTGTTAACCACTCAGGAAATAATTAAATAGTTACAGTCACATGTGAAAGGAATTAAAAATATATTTATCTTACTGTTAAAAACTGCAGAGCTTGCATAGCTGTACACTCCATCAATGTGAAGGTCATGTTTGTACTTCAAAGTGCAAGTTAGTTTCCAGGTCCGTGTTTAAATTATAAGTCTTGATTTAAGACAGATTAAATTGAACATTTTTATGTGGGTGAGGTCACCTTCTTTAAATAAATCCACCTCACTGACTTTACAGGAGTTGCTATAATGACTATTAGTCTCTATTCTCAGAGCTGGCACAATGACTCTTCAAGAGGACAGACCAAAGTAGATTAAATAAAATCATGCTGGGAAACTACTATCAATCTGTAAGGCTTCGAAATCTTGCCCTTAAAGTTTAGTGATCCTGAAGTTTAGACAACTTACAGTTTTGTAAATGTAAATATCTAGAGTGACAGAACATACCTAAATTAAAAGGCAAGCCAGGATAAATAGTTTCAGCTCTGATCACAGAGAGATCATCACACATTAAGCACATGCTGTTATAGTCATGCAATTATTTACTGGCACTTACCTTCTCTTGGTGCCCTGCCAATGCTAATGTGGTGGTAGCTACAACATGCAGTTAAATTCAAAGTGCTTTACAAGCTGCAATCTGCTCTCAGAACACCCAGTAAGGTGTTTCCACACTGCAACCCTGCCGCTGCTGAGGGGAAAACAGAGCCCCCAAGCAGCAGCCTATCTCAGTTCCTCATCACAAAAGTATCATAGATGAGAATGTAAGTTCAAGATTTCCTGGCCTCAAGTTTTCCTGTGTTGCAACCTTTACCCTTATCACTCTGACACCCTTCAGGACAGGCAAGTTGAGATAGAAAGGATGCAACGGGGGGAGGAGGGGGGGAAAATCTCAGCCCAGCTTACTTGGAGCCTCCACAGAGATTGTGTACTCATTCTCCATCTCAGCCAGCACACGCACAGATGACGCGTTCTCTGGAGAGAATTGAACTTCAGTTTTCACTTCGCCATCTAGTTTACATTTCATGATAATATAAACTGTTGTCTGCACCTAAGAGAAAAGGCATTACAACATGCAGGTTCACAACATAAGAACACTTACTTTGTTAAGTCCCTTTTCTAGGAATTTTGTTGTCATTGCAGCTAACACATAAATTATCATCTGTCATTTTCATGGTCCTGAATCATTTTCAGGAGTATCTTCCAGTCATGGAGTAACTGGGCAGGTGGCTTCTGTTACAGCTTGCACCAGCATAGATACACGCATTAAGCTGATAAAACTCCAGATTTATCAGCTAGATTTATAAACTGATTAAAGCTAGATTTATAAAATGATTTAGTTTCAACTCTATCAGTCTCTTCCCTCAAGCAGCACAGCCCTGTTCTAAACAGAAACAAAGGACGAAACTTAGACTTTTTCTACCTGAGGGGATGCTATACTAAGAAATGCTGTTTTTCAGACAGGAAGCCATGATCCAAGTTCACTGGAGTCACTTGCAGGATATGTACCAGAATGGTCATATTAGACTGCATCCAGACCGTGGTGTTATTTGGTTCATTACAATCACCTTACTCCACTTGCCACCTCTAAATCTCACCAGAATGGAAGATGGGAAGTCAAGAGCGTGAACCTGCCTCATAGCACACAAGACAAGCACCTATATTAATGAGGCTATCTGTCAGTAAGTGACATTGCAGTCTAGACAACACTGGGCACTGTATGTTACCAAGCTATTTCTGGGCCTAGGGAACTGAGCTCATGAAACAGAGACACTGAGGACAGGGGGCTGAGAGGGAAGATGACAGAAAAGGAATTAGGGACCAATTTCCAGGCCTGTAAAGCTGTCCATTGCAGAGTAGCGTAATGGGTTGCACCAGCCCACAGTAAAACTGTAGCCCAAGGAGTGAACATACAGTACCCCACACCGTATGCGGTCAGGCTGCACCACCGGATGGTCGCCAGTGCTCTTGGATGATCCATGTTCTTCATTCATGGCAAGTCTGTGGGAGTAAACTGGGTTCTTCTCGTCTTCTGTCTCTGTATCAGTCACAGAGTCACAGCCTGAGTCTAAAAGAAAGCATACAGAGTGCTGTTACATCACACCCCTTTGCTGAAAATGTGTGTCATACACATCCATCCTGAGAAACAGCCAGGGAGGTGGTGGGGTGGAACTTGCTATTCTTCTCAATGTAACACTCAGAAAAGGGGATCTAGTTGAAGAAGGGGAAACTACAGAGCTTCCTCTTTTTTTTCCCTTAATTGCTGGGGAACATTCACAAAGACACAAAAGTGCTGGAGTAGCACTGAACATGCTTTTGAAACAAACAACAATGCCACTCTTTGCTGAGATGGATAGTCCCTTCTCACGTTAGATAGGAAAATTAGTATGTCAATGTCTAATATAAGAATGATCAGCAACTGGACTCATCTGACTCCAGCTGCACTCTGAGTACACTGTAGGATGGGCAGCAGCAGCCTGTAGTCTTCCTCTCCTAAAGTAAAAGAAGAAAACCAACTTTTCTTTCATTTCAGTAGTATCTTCAGTTTTCTGGACCCTGCTTATGTCGCTCATCCCAACTCCCAAGTTCATTATTGTGTCGACAAAATACAACGTGAGGCAGCAGTCTGAAGGGATCGTGTTCCTCAAGCAAGAACTAAGCTCCTGTACAAGAGTGAAATTGAAATGTACCAGAGCCTTTGCGTTGAAGAATAACAGTACTCTACCCAAACAGATCCAAGAGTAGAAGTAAACACATGTAACCCTACAATCTGTGTGTACAAAGCAATGTTCTCATTCCTGTTTCCCAGTAATAGCATGGATATTGATGGAAGAGCAAACAAACTGAATTGATATCACTGGCTGCAAAAAAACGTAGGAAGAATTAAAATAGACTACAGGTCTCCTACCCCTGCCAGGAAATACTTTTCCCAACTAGAGAAAGGAAAACAACAGACAATTTTGTATCTACTTAGTAGAGCGTGCTTTCTTATCTAGTTTCTACCCCTTGATTCACATGATTCACACCTTTTTTCCCCTGTCTCCCAAAACATGGGGTGAAAGTCACTGACTTCCCCTTGTCAGAAGACTAGCATGAATTCTTAAAACTCTATCTCCCATGGCCAAACCTTGGAAGACCGTGGAGCAGTCAAGGATTTAAGACAACATTTTGGAAGTTATTTGTTATTTACTACTTACTGTAAAACACACCGTAAAGCGCAGTACAAGTTATTTACTATTTAAAATCTCAGACTTGGACTGGCAGAGTTTTTATGTTAGTAAGAAATGTTCTATTTAAAATGCTCAGTTCTGATGAGAAAGACCTAAGTGACCAACCACACTGTCTAACCTGTGGGACCCATACAGTGAAGCTGCCAACAGTCCCGGTTTTACTTGGAATCCCCCAACCTCTGGGTACATCAAGTTTCCACAAACCAAGACAGACAAAGTTATTAAAGCAGGCTTCTATTAGGAGTTCATGTCCTGCCAGTTTCAAACAGTGAAGCTAGCAGTCAGGCAGAAATTTAAATCTAGACTTCTTCATTATTACTATTATTACCAAAGACTTAAACTTAGGACAGTTGAAATTCTTTGTCGTGCACTTTTTTTAATATATTTTCTATACATTTAAATGGCATTTTATGAATTATACAAATGCAACTTTGCTTTCAGGAGACAGATTTTAAGCCACAAAATTTTAGCAAATCATTCAGCTGAAATTTTTGTCACAAGTAGTGGTGCACATATGCTTAACTTTAAGTATGTGAATCACTCCATATGGCAAGTAAGCCTACTCACACGAGTACAAGTAGATTGCTGCTTTAATGTTTGCTATAGAAAGAGGAGAGCCAAAAATCTGCAGCTCTGTAAAGTTCAAGTAAGGCATCACTACCACCATCGGCATTTCTTAAACAAACCTAGAACAGTACATGTAATTTAGCAGGTAGATTTTAATACTGCACCAAGACAAATCTGCAGATTTGACTAAGAAACTATGTTGACACAGAAACTACTTTGACACAAGGCTGTGTACTGAAGGTGGTCTTTTGGATTTTCACACAGTGGTACTAAGTATTACAGAAAACAGACTGAGGTTTTAAATTCCTTAACTCAATATTTTAATGGATACTGTCCAAAGTCATCAGCTGCAAGAGCCAGCCCCAGTTTTGGGAACCCTTCTCTTAAGGAAAGGTGGACTACTCCCACCTGGGAGTGCCAGGCTGCCCAGCTGCACAGAAGAAAATGAAGCACTGGGCCCACATCCTTCCCTTACATGATACCTATCACAGCAGGCATTTGGCATATGCAGAGCAAGACACCATGTCTTTTGGGAAGGAGGAGAAGAGGCAACTGTTACTGGAATAGTGTCTCTAATCTCTGTTGGTTATTTCCAATATGACTAAATCAGAAAGACTAAGCTTACCACAGGTAAGAGAGAGACAATGATGACCAAATTACAGCAAAGCATTAATGTTCCTGGAACATATGCACAAGCTGACACTTGCCAGCATCCTGACACTAAGGGCATCATCCCCACCCCAATACAGAACCATTAGTGTGGTAATTTGTACCTCACTTGCCCAACCTACGGCCCATTTCAGAGGAAAATGAAACCTAAAGCTAAGGATCTCAGCTACAACATCTACAGTAAGCAAGGATAAGAGGGGAGCAAGGAGAGAACAAGCCCCCCAGTCTCTCTGCTTTACTGATGTTATTTGATACCAGAAACAAATTAGCAGATAAAGAATAACTTGAGCTTTTAAGAAGTTCTGGCATTGCCTGATCCTGTTTTGCACTTCTGCATTCTTGTAACAGAGTTCACTGCCCAGAGCTCATATGTAAGAACAGAGCTGTTAGGTAATATGGGAAGAAGCAAGCAATGTTAATCAGTAACTGGATTCACAGCTGATGGAACAGGCACTCGGAGTTTCAGGTATGAATTATTCATCTGTTTATTCACTCAGAAAACTCTGAAATTGCAAATTACCAACTTCCCCCATAAGCAATGAAGTGATGCTATGGTCATCTTGCAAGTTCCAGTCACGTGCTACTGACTTGCAAACATGCAAGCATTGGAAGAGGAAACCACCCCGTTACGTTTGATAATATCCATGCTCTAAAGGGACGTGTTGTTAGATCAGGCTTCCCACTCACCACAATACTTGAGTAATTACAACCCATTTGCATATACAGATTCAGCAATTATATCATTGTAATTATACCCAGGCTAAAGAGGCCTTCACTGAGGAGATCAACAGACTCATTAGAAAGTTAAGTAAATACCTGAATTGAGCTTCTCCATGAGCAGCTGCTGTAGGTCAACAGCTCGTGATTATAAACGGCTCTGTGTTGACTGGAGGGCCTTTCTCTTCCCCTTTAAATGAAGGCTACCTCAGGCCATGCTTGACAGTCTGTGAAATACTTGTGAGAATAGCAGCAAGGGGAGGAGATGCGGTCCAAGAAACCCAACCACATTTCCCCTTGAATAATGTGACCCCCTCCAGGAAGCGTCAGTAGCTGAGCTACAGAGAGCAGACCCACACTGGCCCCTTCTCGCCTGCCTTCCCAGGCTCCCTGCACAGATGCCCTGTGGAAGGTCACCCCCAGGAAAAGCCCAGGGAAAACATAGGCATGGCCATGTACTTCACGAGCCGTTTAGCAGCTTTAGAAACTAACATGAAGCAGCTGGTTATTTTGACTTGTTGCTGTACAGTGCGTGCAGCTCGCTCTGTCATCCATTTCCTCCTGGCTAAGCTGGCAGGCTATCGGCATGGAGCCGACAGCTGTGGTTTCTCAGAAGTCAGCCCTTACACCACAGGACACATGAACGCTCGGAAGGAGTCAGCAGCCTGTCCAGACCACTCTGTCATCCAGATATTAATGCAAATGGCATGACTGGGCAACAACTTGTCCTTATAGGTTCTGCATGTGCGGGCTACCACCCTCGCTGGCATCTGTGAACACTTCCCACTCCATCCAGCTCACCAGCCAAGACAACTAGCCTTCGTGAGGCCTCAGACTTTCACCTCAGTACACCCAGAGCAAGAGGGAAGGCCCTCAAGGAGAGGTCCTGCTATCACCTGAAGCTTGCAACTGGCCAGCCTCCTCTTCCAAGTGCAAACAAGGACATTAGGTCTCTCAGAGCAACTCCAGATGCATGTGTGAGAAGCAGGCAGAGTACTGACAAGTACAAGTAGACAAGGAAAGCAGGGAAAGTTATCTTTCATCATGCTAACCTCAGAGCCCTTGCTCTACCAAGGAGATACACACTCAGCAGTGAAACATCTTGTGATAACCCCTCAAAACCGGGTTACACTGTAGTAACATTTCCCCTTTCAACAGAGTGGAGAGAGGCATGCAGAAAAGCAGCAGGTGAGAAGAAAAAACATAGGAAAATGTAAGACTTTGTAAAACTGTCCATACAGAACAAATAAAGTATGGGACATCTCCCTCTTCTCTCCAAACCCCTCACCCCAAGCAGCACAGCACCTACAAGCATAGCACCTAAAACCAGATTTTCAGTTCTACAAAGAAAGTGGTCATGTTTCATTTGTCCTGTGAAGTTGGAAGTTACAATAAACTAGTTCTCATCCTCCATCAAGGAAATAAGCTGTATTTTACCATGCCAAGTTTTGCCTGAGCCAGTGTGCATACACACACTTGTGCATCTCTTAGGGAAGCTGTATCCTTACAAAGAACACAACTGGGTTATTAAGAAACCTGTCGACAGGACCAGTGTTTCAGCAAATTGTGAGAAGCCAGAAGGTACAGTTTTTACCTTTGTAACCTACTAATAACTACAATATATATCCTTATACTCAAAAACATACATTACTCCACAGTTCCTTTATAAAGCACATCTCATCCAAACTTCAAGGAACATGTTGCCTTTGTTATATTTTAGAACTACAGACAAGTAATTGAATGGAGAATAATGTCTTTATTGTCAGCAGAGTGCAAGAGGCTTTCATGATCTTCATGAAAATTTAACGCAAGTGAATGAATCTGTTCACTCTTCTTGGTTCAGTGTTCCCAAATGCTGCTTCCAAGTTAATTTTTAATTTCATCTTTGAAACAAAAAGGATTTGGAGAAAGCTCAGTCACCAAAAGTTGTTTACAATGCCAAGGGCAACTCCATGTCACTCCTGTAAATACTGTAAGGTAGGGATGAGGAAGTGGCCAATAAATACCATACTTGGGTTGCAGGAACAGGAAACTCGGCACACAGTTCCGAGAACAGCGAGGTTAAGAAAGGAAAGTCTGAAAAGCCACAAGAGTGGAGAGGACACAGAAGAGAAAGCAAGAAGAAAAAATATGAAAAAATACTGGGACACTAGAAAAGAGTGGTAAAATAAAAACCTCAAGCAGATGGGGAATTGGCAGAGAACAGGAAGGTAACCCACAGGATCAAAGGTACCTTCTGTGGGAATATTCCAGTTTAGGGACATATGTCACCAGTAACTTCCAGTTGGCTGCTTGGGTTGGGCTCAGTTTTTAATTATTCCTGGCACTCATTATTAATGTCAGATGAAAAATGGGACTGAGGAGGAAAAGTCAGCTGCGAAGCAACTGTGATCAGACTGATGCATATAACCATTGCACCTCACATGACATTTCCTGATGTGCACAAGTACCGGTAGGAATCCCAGATGGGAAGTCCTTCCTGCATTAGCAACGGATGGAAATGGGAACTGGATTAACACGCCACCAGAATTCTTGTCATGGATACAGTGCCACACAGGTAACAGCTGGGAAACTGCCTACCACACATCATCTGCCCCAGCGATGCTCCTCAGCATCCTCTGCCTTGACTGCAGATGACTACTGGTTGGCCTCTTATAGTTTGGGATCCCTGGTCTGCAGCCCCCTCTTCCTCAGTAGCTCAGGAAGGTACACTCCTGATCTGCAATGCTGCAGGTTGAATGAAGCCACCATCCACAAACATCTAAGCACAGGGAAGTTTCACAGAAGCTCAGCAATTTCCACAGGATGACAAGACAACACTCAGTAATCCTATCACAGATTAAACAGGAAATTGCAATTTGTGACCTCCTGCAAAACTCTTCCAAACTTACAGCTCTTGTTCATTCACTAGCACCCCTAAGCTGAGAGCAGGACCTTTAATGTAAAGAACTGGACGCACCTAAGATAAGTGACTCTTACAGCTGCCACGTGCAAGACCTCAGGGAAAGGACACAGTCTGAATCCAGCACGGGTTTTCCTCCAACCCCAGTAACAGACAGACATTCCCCAAATATAGACCCCTCAAAATATTGTTCTGAGATTGTGCCAAATTCTGCTCTTCGAAACCTCGTCAGATGACCTTGCACAGTCCTGGAGAAGAAACGTCTTCTTCCATTACCTAATAAAGCACATGAGTACCAACACTGCCCCTACAGCACTGTTACTTGTCCAGAAAAGACTTTGTTTCAGCTCAAATGCACACCTCACTCCAGAGAGTTATCCTGGCTTAGTGAGTCTGCTTAGCTGGGGGAAAAAAAAAAAAGTACATTCGTCTGGGGGCAGATGTTCACAACAGAAAGAGCTATAGCAGTTTAAAATATAACTACACCCATCACAGCCCTCTTTCCCCTTCCTGTTTCCCCTTCTTGTCTTTATTTTCACCAGGGGCTATGGCCCACGCAGCAAAACCAGTGGAAAAGAGCACGTGTTTGGCTGCGTCAGTGAGACACAGGACCAGGATCTCTGCTTCAGCAGCTGACAGCAGGGGTGTAAGCTAAGCTGCCAGTCTCTGAACTTCAGGATGAGGAGGAACATTTATACATTTCACTCATACCTACTGCAAAGACAGTAGCTGCCAGCTCAGGTGTGAAATGCAGAGTCCCCCTTGTAACACAGACATAACATAGTTCATCTGACCATGTCTAGAGCGTGCTACAAATGCAAAGTGTATTTAGCTTGTAGTTCTTTCACTAAGGTTCAAGCAAACATGTACCACACTATGCCTGCCTCAAGCTAAAAGCACGCCTGGCTATTATGGTTCAGAAACTGCAAGCCAACTCATTATAATTCTTTGAGCTCTCAGTTTGCCTGAGGGTCTCACAGGTGTAAGTGGTCAATTTGTGACAGGATTAAGTGTATAAACCTGAAGAACTAGCTGGGGTGCACAGGAACAGGACAGAGACAGGAAAGAGCTTCTGACGAAGATGCAGGGTTCTGGCCACCCAGACAACAGACACTGTGTACATGACCAAAATCTCAACAAGAGGGGCTAGAATAGTTCACTTCAACCACCCATGCCAGAAGGAGACAACACATACTGAAAAAGCGTATGCATGGCTGATGATTTTTGAGGGTGCCAAGAATCGCATTACATCCATCACTGATTCAAGTCTTCCTGAGCACCTGCACGCAAGAAACATGAACATCCAACTTGCTGATTAATTATCTCTCCTCTTGCAGTATCTCCTCGCTTCAATTTAAGCACAATGCATGACAGAAAAGACTGTCCACATAAAAGCCCACAAAGCTGGAATTCCACCTAAAAGAGATGGGTAGCTGCTTTGGAAACATCCCACCAGGAGATCACTGTTTGACTGAAGGTGTGGTTCTACAAGTGGCTTCAGTAGATCTAAGGCCACATTACTACTGAAAGGGCAGTCCTGCCCTCCCTCTCCTTCAAATAGTCTCTTGGAATACCACCCTTGCAGTCCAATGCCATACCAGATCACCCAGTCAGATGAAAGGTGCAGAATGAGGCAGACCACTCTCTTTTGCAGCAGTCCGTGCTAAGGCCAGCCTATGCCACTAATGAAACTTCCCCCTGGAAGCTCAAGATCCACTGTTATTCTCAAGTCACTTTTGAAAAACGCGTCAAAAGTTTTCTGTGGTAATAACGAACAGCCATGAAAATCCTACAAAACGCAACCCCAGAAGAAAAACAACTGTCCAAGCGCACAACAAAGGTCTTTGAAACAACCTGAAGTCTGCCCCACACATCTCTTCAGACCTGCTCTGTAAAGTGTCTTTGGTTTGACCACACACTTCTGCAAAGATTTGGCAGAAATTACTTCAGCTGTTCCAAACTTGGAAGAAGCCATCAGTGATGGACACTGGGCTCTTATTTCAACCAGGTGTTTTAAAGCCTTGCAGTTCACATTGGCAGATACTTAGAATTAGGCTTAGTCACCACCTTAAAGCAACCTGTGGGGAGACTCTCAGAACCATAAGCTACAGAGAAATATGATTAGTATTTGTGATGTGCATGAAGCCTATTATAGTCCGACACTTCCTAACCACACCAGTTTCTGTACTGTACTAGTTCCAGGCTATCATTTCATTGTCTCTGTCTAGAAAGCTAGTATGCATCTATGCGAGCACTGCTTGAATCTCATACTGTCATGAAAGACGAGCCGTGAAGTGTTGCTTTTAATGTCCATAAACTGGGACTTTATGAAGCACCTTGATGACAAACAATATATCCGTCCTGCAGCTGGGAAGACTATTTCAACTGCTTGATCCCGTTTGCTACAGATGGATAAGGACACTCATGCATTTCTCTCAATATCACTTGGGGGCTTAGTTAAGGTTTCTCTGATTGCATTTCCAGCATCGGTCATTTATAACCATCTGCAAGGAAGGGCATGATACCAGTATGTTCTCTCAACCTTAACTCCTGTGCAAGAGCATCACAGTTTCCTCTCCTTGACAGACAGTGAGAACCAGCCAGGCTGCAGAGCTCTCATATAATGAATTGGACTCTCATTGCACCCAGAGGGCTGACTAATACCTCACCCGTTCCTCTTCAAAGGGCAGGGTCAAAGAAGCGTATCTTCTATTTCAACACAATATAACAGAGAAAAATACAGTTTTAAGAATTCACTTAATTTTTCCTCTTCAAAGAGGGGGAAAAAAAAAAAGGAGCAAGGGAGGGAAGGAGGACTGCAGCACAGCAGATAATCATGCTGCCTCATGTCTTCCAGGCCACTCAATAAGCTGGATGTAATTCTCTGAGATAGGACTACTCAGAACATATTCCTCCACAGAGCACTGAGAGCCAGAAGTAAACACCAAATGGTCCCCTGGCTTCACACTGCTCTGTCCCTTTAGGTCTGTACATCGATTCCTGTCTCTTCCTACCTCTAGCTTCCTTCCTTTACTGTACTTCTGATATCCATCCAGACAGACTCTGAAGATGCAAGCAGAAATCACAAACTTGGCACAGACATCCACATCCAATCTGCAGTTTCTAGAACCTCCTAAGGGCCAAAATGGATCTTGCAGAAAATGGCAATTGCATGCATGGGACTGGAAGCTCTTCAGGGACATTGTGAGGACATGGGACCACTGTATGAGGGCTTGAAGAGACCAGCTGCTGAGGAAAATGCAATGCTAGGATCTCATACAGACAAGTAACAAGACTCCTGCAAGTCTAGAGGAACATCGCAGTAAGTTAGAGCTGCATGAACTGGGGTCTGCTCACAAGCTGGAGCCTCAAAGATACAGTATTAGCTCTCTAGCAATATAACAGGTCCCAAAGCACCATTTTCCATAAGGCCGAAGATTAAGGAGGTAGTTTCATAGAGACATTGATCTGACACACCTTCATGATCCTTCTGTAAGAAGATGACCAGGGACGTCACATTAACTCGCAGAACTCTTTTTGGCTGCTTTATTTCCAGGATGTGTCCTTTAAGAGGGTGGCGCAACTTTCCCATAAATTACTTGGCCATGTCATGCCTCTTCCGAGCAGGATTACTTTCTCCATCCAATGTTCCTCAATGGCCATGCTTTATGAAATTTAACAAGCAGCACAAGGAAGAGCTGCTACAGCATTCAGGTCTTGTTCTGCCTCCACATGCAACAGCAAACTCCACAGGCACTGGAAATCACACTACAGCACTCCGTCTTGTAGGAACATGTTCCCATACAGGACACAATGGACCTGTGAGGAGGGAGGTTGCAGTTCCTCCTTCACTACTGCCTCACCTGCACGTCTCAGTGTCAGGCTGACAAAGTAGCCCTGACTGAAGTGCTACCTGCCAGAAACAGACACAGCACAACAGATACAGTAGCTGCTACTGTCAGAGGAATAGTCACCAATGCCACTGTACAGTACAAAGCACCTGCACCTCAATGAATTGTTGGAGTAGGCACCTGAGATAAGATCACCACTGTCCTATGCTAAAGCGTGCAGCTCTGTTACTGTCTGGTGGCTTTTGTGATTTCTAGTGAAAAGTTGCCCTTAAAAGTATTCGGTGTGAGTTAACTTATTTTTAAGGGGGAGAAAGAAAGGAAAGAGTGTTCAAATTTATCCACAAAAGCCACAGACTGTTCTTCTAGGTTATGGTATTTACTTTGTCATTCCTCAGGACGTCTCAAGTATAAGGGTAACAGACCAGATAACACTGGATTTCACTGTGCTTGTGTCCTGAAATAGTTACACCATAAAGCAGACGGTCATAAGTGCACCAAGGCCTAACATGGAACTTGTCTGAGCAATCAAATGAACAAACTGACACCCTTCCACAGAAAGACTGCTGGCCAATGAGCTAAAGCAGGAAAAAACTGCCTTTCAGCAGAAATCTTGAGATACATAACAAATAGGAATTAATTATCATCACTGAACAGACCATTTATCTTTAACCCCCGAAGTAACAGGAGAGCAGCTCCTGCCAAACTTAAGAATTCATTGTGAATTTAGGGCTCTAGCCCTAAATGCAGCAATGAGCATAAGTTAGCAATCAAGTCATTACAGAAGTGCCAGGCTGAAGGGAATCTCCCACGTACTACCACAATCCCCCTGGGTTGAGGCACACTTGAGAACATCTTATGCATCTGTCCAACCTGACCCCGAACTCCGAGTAGCCTATTCCAAGGTTACTTTACCTCTACAGCTTGAGTCCAGCACAGGACCACAAAGATGATAAAAGGGACCACAGCACCTTTCATGAGAGGAGAGGCTGCAAGAGCTGGAACTCTTCATCCTGGAGAAAAGAAGACTCAGGGGGATCTTATCAATGTTTACCTGATGGGGGGGAATGAAAAAGAGGGAGCCAGACTCTTCTCTATAGGGCCCAGTGACAGGACAAGAGGCAATGGGCACAAACTGAAACACATGAAATTCCATCTGAACACAAGAAACCATTCAAAACCTGACTGGACATGGTCTTGGACAATCTGCTTTACCTGACCATGCTTGAGCAGGGAGGTTGGACTAGATGATCTCAAGAGGTCCCTTCCAACCTGAACGATTATGTGACATGCTCTCAAGTTCCATTTTTGGTTTCACCAGTGCAATAGAAGCAAGCCAGGAGTTTAATTCAATTCCCTGACATGTACAGGAGGGTGAATGGTAACAGCTTATGCAGTTTCTGTTATGCCATGTCCCTCCCAACAAAAGCTCACTGCCTTGGTCTCTCTCGATGAGCCCCTCACTAGGTGGAGTAACACTCCAACTCTTCCTCATCTACAGGGCTCCAGCAAAATTCTCATCTTGCTTCTAACTGCCCACTGTCCTCCATATTCACTACATGCTTCCTTACATCCACTTCTGACCCCCCCATTTTGCAAAAAGTTTGCTGGTACTGATCTTTCTTTCTTGCCCATTTCATTGCATGAGAGATCTGCTCAGCCAAGGCTGCGCTTGTCCTTCAACAGCACAGTTCATAGCTGCTGTTACATTCAGTCATCACTTTAGCAATCTCACACAGATGTTGACTTCCCTGGGTTTTTCCCTGCAAGAGTTTGCTTGGGTACAGAAAGTTCAAAGACATTGATTAATTAGTAAATGCTTTGGAAACATCAACTTTCAAAGCAGGAAATTTGGAATTTTTCAAGACAATGTAAGTAGGGGCTGAAACAAACTGGCGAAGTTGAAAAGTGCATAATACCAAACAGATGTCAACTGAGTTTTGAGAACACAGGAGGAAGAGAAAGGTCACTGACTCCAACTATGCGGCACAGACTCCCAGCTGCCCAACGCACACTGCACAGCATGGTGTGCTACCACAAGCCAGACAAGAGGGCTTAAGTAGCAGGCTGGTCACTGCACCCTGGCTGGTGACTACACCCTGCCAGACCTGGGCTGGCTTGTACAGTGCCATCCTCAGCATTTCCATGTCCTTAGCACAGTTATTGCATAGCCTGAAAAACTTCCCCACAGATAACAGGAGTGCCTGCAAATGGAAACCTTCACGCCCTCTGTAGTTTTCCAAGATTGAGAAACTGTAAAAGTAAAAATGTCCCACCTACAAGAGAGCAAGAGTCAGTGTCAGCACACAGTTCTCAACAAGGCTAGATGAGTGCTTCCTCATTTCTGAATTCGTACTAAACTACTAAAAATTAAAATAGCTTTCAGCGTGTGATGTCTGGGGGTGTCATGTTCCCATGATGCACTAAACAAACCACAGCCTAACAGCTGTGCTGGAGGAAACAGCATAGCCTGAGCAGGGCCAGTGTGCAGACTCTGGGGAGGTATTTGCCCTCACCGTGTCCTGTGTCATATGCTCCGCTAGCTCAGGATTCAGCTATCAGGAAGCTGAAGCTCAGTCATTTTTGCACCAGGTTTAGTTTTTCAACATGTGCTGACACTGCTGTTAGAAGTACTGGTGAACGTGTATGGAGACAAGTACTTCCCAGAGCAAGACACCCAGACAAATAATTTCAAATATGGTCATAAACTTTCCCTGCTACGCGCTGAGGGCTGCCTTACTCAGGAAAAGTTCACAGTCTTCTGTAGAGAACGGACTTAACTAAGACCTTCTAACAGCTCCTGACTTCAAAGCCTTCATCTAAAATCCTAACAATGAAGTCCTGGGAGCAGAGCACAGGCTGTGTTTCTCTATGGGAGAGGTCCGCTGTCACAAACACTCTTACTTGAAGTCGCTCATGCTGGGGTTGGCTGCAACCAAACTATAAGGCAGATGCTAATTTTTTATTACCAACCAAGAAGAAAGTTTTCACAGTTTCACCCAAAAAGGGAACTATGTACACCTGGGGTTGTCTTCTCTTCAGAGGAAGCATCAGAACATTTGCATTTCAGGCCATTCACAAAACTTGGTCTGTAGAATCACACAATGGAAGAGGTCACCTAGTCATTTTTTTCCCCACACAGAGGTAGGATCTGATACATTCATCAAAATACTTTTGCCATGAAACCAGCCTATCTTAAGTAGGTTCTTCCTTCACAAGAGTCAGAGTGACGGCAGATGGCTTGCCTTGGCAACTGCTCTGATGTGCATGAAGAACCAGCCTGACATTACCCAACTCTTGCATGCAGCTGACAGTTCACATCAGGTAGGGCTCCCATAAAGTAACTAAGTTCAGAAATTCTGAATCTTTGTGTACCAAACTATTTGGAAAATGCTACAGCAGTCTCCACAGCAAATGAGTTTGCTTTTATCTCATTTTTCCTCTCAGTCAAATATTTTCTAGATATACTGAAGTCAGCTCGAGATCAATGTACGATTGTTCAAATGAGAAAACAGAAAATAAGCTGATTTTTTTTTGTTATGTAGAAACAACAACAAAAATCCAAAGCACAATCTCCCTTTCAAAACATCATTTACACAAAGCTAAAGCACAGTTTCTTTCAGCACAGATGACACCTGTGGAGAAGGACTCTACATCCAACTGTGAAAGGTCAGACTGTAGTGCCTTACTCCAAAGAGGTTTTGCCACAGATGTATGGCAGCCAGCCCACTAAACAGCCAGGCACACAAGACATACTTCTCTGGCTGCTCAGACAGACAGCATAGCGCTACCAGTAAGACTCACCTCTGCCCCCTCCCAGGGTGAGCTCTGAGAAGTGCTGGGGAGCTCCAGCACCCAGGTCCCCCAGGCACAGTCGCCAGTGTGCCAAGGGGCGGCCAGCTGTACACCGAGAGAGCTAGCTCATCTGTGGAGAACCACTTGTTGAAGTGGAGGAAGAGAGCCAGGTCAGCTTAATACAATTCATTGACTGCATCCGACACCAAAGAGGGTGGGGGTGCTCTTTAGTTGACAAGACTCTGCATTCAACACACCACTGCCAACAGATATGCTTTCCCAGCATAAAAATTTTGGATTTTGGGTGCTTCCCTTTGACAAACACAGCTTCTCTCTACAGAGAGAAGCAGTTGATCCAGAGTGGTTTCTAGCTGATCCATTCCCACGCCTGACCCCTTCCCTTCACCTCAAATTCTCTTTGCTTTTTAATGCACCCAAGACAAGCAAGATGGGTGAAAGCCTCTCACTAGTAGGGATCCACTTGGCTGCATGAAACTTCCCACTACAGCCGGTCCATCTAATGAAGGACAGAGACACTCACGCTTCCCGCTCTACCTGCAGCTCAGGAAGCAGGAGTCTTTCTTCTGCCCTGTGTTGTGCTTTGTGCACTCAGAATGCAGCAAGCCAGAAGAGACTGGCGAGAGCTGGCTCCGGGAAGAGATTTCAGGATCAACATCCCTTTGTACTCTCACACACTCTTCAGCTACATTAGAACTTACTCCTACTCTGGCCTAAAATAACTTCAACAATCCTTGGACATGTTAAGTAAAACCATTAACACTAGTAATCCAGGGAGATGATGTTTAAACCTCCATAACTTTGAATAGCATATTTAAAATTAACAAAATATTGGTGCCGTGCTCTAGACCCAAGTTTCGAGGAAAACAGTAACTAAACTTTTACTTTTTCCAGAAAGTGTCAGAAAAGCTAATTTAACCTCTGGTCAGTTTTATTTTTCAGAGTACAAAAGCTCAGCCACTGTTTTCTGTCTTCTTCCAGGCTGAAAGCAAAGGAGCCAGACCACTTTAGCCCTAGGTCATCCATTGGGAAACCAAGACATTTTAGGGGTGTTTGAAAGGGAGATGCAAACTTTAGTTTATGCAGATTTTTAAAAGGTACTAGGAAACATCTGTTGTCAGCTGGTTACCTGAGAAACCCATCTTCAGCACAATCCCTAAGTCATCTTTTTTTAGGGGGACTGTTTTGGCCAAGATCATGACTTTCAAAATTTGTTTTTACTGTGATAAATTTGTCATCACGATTATTGCCATTGTTATCCTGGCATAAAGCACCTTTATACACACAACACCAGACACACTAGAAGACTGCACTGCCTCATTTGTGCCTCTAAATGCAGATAAATCTTAATCCAAGATGCAACCACAGGACTCCGATCTGCCAAGGCTGACAAAGAACACTATAACCTAAGTATGGCAGTGTCATAAAAACATCCTGACCAGCATGACTCCCCAGAGCTCTCCACCTTCATTTCAACAGAAACTATGAGAAAGGAATACCACACACTCCTCTGGAGTTTAGGAAAGTTCAGACCCAATTAAAACATAGTACTTTGCGCTTCTGTAGTCTCCAGCTGTTAAAACTTCTGCGCTAGTAAGTCCTCTGTGCTTGTTATGAGGTGATCACTTTCAGACTGGTTGGGTTATTTTTAAGGCCATCAATGCAATTCTCCAATTAATCTCTGCCACTGCATCATAGGTAACAAGCTGATCTGTTGCCAGTATGGTTATATCTCTGACTTCAGGCCCAGTGCTAGTGAATACACATTAGACAACCTTATTTTGGTTCTGGTATGACAGAAATGTAAGTCTGAAGGAAAAGATAATTTTTGATCAATTGGGGTCAATAAACTGCAGGGCACAATATTTACAGGCAGAACTTTAAAGATACTCAGTTTTTATTTTTGATTTGCATTCAAAACCAGGCACCTAGATAACGTCCAAATTCAGAAGTTCTCTGTGAGTCGCTGGTAATCTCTCCAGAATTAGGGACCGATTGACCAGCCATAGAAAAATTGGCTTGCAAAACTTCCCAGTTTACAAGGGTTGTGCAATTTTCTTCAGTTTTCTGTTTCAGTAAAACGCATTACCAGTGTTAAAATAAGGTTAAACAACATCGCACATCTCCCTCCTCCAACCCCTGACCAGTAAGTGCAACTCCATGGCTGCTACCTTACCTTCTGAAATAGCCTTCTTGACAGCTGCAAGGTAAGCATCAGGCTCATCATCATTTGTGAGTTCTTGCCACTGAGACCAGTCCTTGAAAAAGGTCAAATAGTCATCACAGTCCGTAACACCGCAGAACAGCTTGACTACTTTGTATGGGGGCCATAAAGCTTCCTGAAGGCTCTGCAGGACGGGAGGGAGATAAAAACTCTGCACCAGCTCAGCAGACAACAGAAGGATGATGCTCCGACTTCTGTTGAACAGGTCCAGCTCCTGGTGGGAGATGGCAGACTTGCCTTCCAGCTGGTAGCTCAGAATCCGATGCTTTCGAACGTGCCGACTAAAGAGGAAGAGGTTCTGGAGGTACTGACACCATTCAGTGGCGTCACTTGCATACACAATCAGCACATCATATCCTCCAGGGGTTCCTGTGCAGGTGCAAGATCATAGAATCATTTGGTTGGAAAAGACCTTTAAGATCATTGAGTCCAACCGTACCTGTCCACTACTAAACCATGTCTCTAAGATGATCACAGGGAGAAGGATTAAATTCAAAGCAAGAACTGACTCACAGCTTTGCAGCAAAAAACCTACAGGGCTGTCCCTATAATTCATGTCAGGAGCTCCAAAGTACTTCAAAAGAACAGTAGATATATCCAAAGTTCACAGCCACAGAGCAATTCTAAGGGTGGTTGAACCCCTACTTGCATTTACCCCACTAAAATTTAAGTAGTTCTTTCATTCTCAAAAACCTTCCTATGAAGAAGGGGATTTCCTATGTAGTTTAGAGTGAAACAAGCCACATGTGGAGATTTACAGATTTAAAGCATATTGATAGGACAAAAGCTCACAAAAACACGACCTCCAAAACGAACTAGCTTGAAAAGGCGAGTTCACCTTTGTGTGTGAAGTGAAATCATTTTAGGCAACTATAGGGTCTCTGCAACACAACTGCAGACCATTACATGCTCAAGCAGAGTATATACTAAACATAACACACCTAAAATAAGAAAGGCCTTTATTTAAATGAGGTCCCACAACGTTTACAGGAAGTCACTATGGCTTCCATGGTGTTAGACATTTGCTCTCATTGCAGCAGAAAGCGAACTGCCTACAAAGTATGCATGCAACTGGAGGGTACACCGGCCCCAGCGCTTGCAGCACAGCAATCCTATCATTCAGGCTTCAGACACTTTGCAAGCCTGTGTTAGAGCCCTTCCCCCAGAACTGTCATACAAAGGTTTCCCAACCATTTTGGCAGGACCAACCCTCTCCGCAGAGGGAAAGAACTAATACAATAGTGGTGGCCATGACACAGCCCAAAATAACGCTTGCCAAAGTTGACTTATTCTATAATTCTCTAGACACAGCTCCTACCTACATACTCCTGCGTTTCTGTGCTCTGGAATGAAAGCACTTTTAAAACTGTTTCCAGCTTGCTAGGAAGATCACACGCAGATTGAATAAATATGACATGATGCAGTGTTCTCCCACCAATCTCAAGAAAACTTTTAAGTCTAAATTTAATTTTCCCATTCACCTGTGAAGAAGTTTACCCAAATTTGAGGATTATGGCTCTGGTCCCATGGTAAATTTCAGTGCTGAGCATTTCAAATCTTATTAGCAAATTGTTGTCTTCTAATTCCAGTTTGACTCTTTCCAACTCATCTCCATTCAGAAGCAAGCAAACAAAGGCAGATTTTTCTAATTAAAGTAGAAGGCAATGCCTAAAATTTGGCATGCCAAAAAGAGCATCTGTGGAGAGTGAATATGCCAGAATTGAAGATGACTGTTTTGCAGTCACCTTATTAAAATTCAACCAAAATCGAACAGCCTCCAAAGGCTCCATTCTGCCACCTTCCCCAGAACCTTCATTAAGAAATGAAGGCTGAAATGATGTCTAGGCTACAGTACCCCAGTTCTAAACCATACAATTACCAACTTTAAACTGTAGTTGAGCAGAAGTGGTACAGTTGAGAAGTAAAGCGTGGAGATGTGCTCTGTGCTCAACCAATAACGTTATGGTTACCTGCATACATGGAAAGTCTTTAGCAGTGAAAGGGTGATGTCCTAGCTATGGAGAACACAAGACACTGCAGTTCAGCAGTATTCACTAGGATGGCTGCATGTTTCTGTGTGAATACACCTCCTGAACCCCACATGGAGGCCTGCAGGAGACAGCATTCTCAATGGAGGGGATCCAGCAAACTCATAAAGCAGACAAACAGACCCAAAGCCTTGGGACCCGTAAGCTAAGAGTGCAGAACTGCTGTGAAAAAAGATGAGAGTGAGAACCACCAGTGAGAACACCACCATCGCCAAAATATCACTTCTGGCTGAACACCACCTGACAAAGACAACAGAATCACATGAGCAGAAACAGGAAAACCAAGCAGAAATCAGGAGGTCAGTTGTTTTATTCTAGAAAGGGAGGAAGTACCAGAGACTTCTGCCTCTGGTGCCACGTGTTGATTTACATGCAGTACAGTGGGAAAGGGCAGTACAACCATGTGCCGAGAACAGAGCCCACACACTGCAGCACAGCCAGCTGAGCCCGACCTCATCAGATGGGGAGTCAACGCAGTGACTCTCTGAGGTGTGCCCAGGGCTCCTAGAGTCCTACCCTGGTGCTCTCTGGGAGAAGTCCTACCTCCAGACTCTGGGGAAAGCAGCAGTGGCCTCCAGGGCATGTTAGCGTTTCGTAAAATGGAACACCTAATCCTACCATGCATTTTTAAAAAGAGCACAGCTTCCACAACTAAACAGGTCAGCAAAGACCTGTCAGTCTTTCAATGAAAGGAAGCAGCTGTGCTTGGAGAGGACGCAGGGTGGGGGAGTCATTGATTTTAAACATGCATTGGGCTGTAGGGGCACTAAGTATCTGAGAAGCCTCCCTTCTCTGATATGTAGGCAAGAGATGCAAACTTGACAGACTCTCTGCAAGTTCCCTGTCAGCATTTATATCCCCAGAGACAACATCACCCAGAGCAGTGCAGCCTCTGCACCCAGTAGGAAGGAACTTCACCCAGTGTTTAGGAAAGGTATTGATCCCCTAGATAGCACTGCTCTACTGGCACATCATTCCCCTTAACAGAGCTGTGCCAGCTCTCCTCAGGCCCTCTTACCTCAACTCCTATAGCCTTTTACACTTCTAGGATAAACTGAGGAACAATGCTTTTAAAAGGAGAACTGAGAAATAAAAAAAACAACTCCACTTTTAGAGCCAAGGAAACTCTCTATGTTCATAAGCGAAAATACTGGAAGTGGGTCTTGAAGAGCTAAGTAAGCTTAAGTCAGCAACAGGACTGCTTCAAAGAAAACAGAAATCTAGAAATAGTTTCAGTTGCAACATCCTCTCTTAAAAGAAGGATGACACAGGACTCGCTTTCCTGGATCATGCTATTATTTATCTAACCAAATACCTCCCTTTCAGCACCAACTACTGTCCAGTCCTCAGAGAAAACTCTAATAAATGGAAAATGCAGACTGTTTTTAATAAATGGAAAATGCAGAATGTTTTGGGGAGTTTTTCCCACAACTCTTCACACAGCAGTTACAGAAAAACTCACAGAGGACACTTCAAAGTACAATGTATACTATGCCTATGGTACATATATAAGGAAATCCCTAGGTGAACACCAAGAATTTTATTTCTTTAAACCCTGACCTTAGATGGATGATTTGACAATGCATTCAACAGGCTGGTTTTGGAATAACAAACACAAGGAAGCCTTCAATTCAAGTAAGAAAGATATGAACAGTATATGCAATAGCAAGACAAAGAAAGATTTGTGCCAGCCAACCGTTTCAAAATATCTCTCATGCTCTGAAGTGTAATCTAGTTTAAATTTTAACAATACCTTGTTTCTGCATTAGGGTATGAACTTAGGGTATAAAAGTGACTTTTGCTTCTGTTTACAAAATGCCAGCACTATTAATAATATTGCAGGGCATGTTTAACTACTTATTTCATAGAAAAATATCCAGGTGTGGTTCTGTTCCACTTTGCAATGATAAAACATAACTCTCAGTCTCCTTTCCAGCTGTAACTGCCCCTTCAGTGCTTAGCTGCACGCTCCATCATACAGCAATGATAAAAGACCGATAAGACTACAAACCAGTACTGTAGAAATACCAAAGACCTCTAATTGAGGTAGAAGGCCCGCAGACTAAACAGCACAAAGACAGAACATGATACAAAGCTTTCCCTAGCTTATAAACTGCATGCAAAATGGAAGGGGATGAAGCAATTCAGTCAAAATCACAGAAGGCCCATGGCAAGAGAATAAAAGTATCCTATAGTGATAGACTGTATCATGCCTTCATAGTCCCTCTGAGAAGCAAACAAATCAGGCGCATCTTCAGACCATGTTTGGGAGTAGTGAGGTGACAATCTCTGAGTTCAGAGTAAACATGGGATAGTGGCTTATGGACGTATCGTAAGGTTCTGATTACCACTGAAATAGCTAAAGAATACTGCAGGAAGCTGGCATATCAGCTCTGGGTAAGATGACATCTTGCCCACTTAACACTTCCCGAACTTGAATCAGATGTCATCAACTGGTATTACCTATTATTTCATTCTACAAGCCAAGAAATTTGATCTTTTTCAATTTACAGATCATAAATAGTTTTCCCTTTTACTTGTGGGTCCCCATAAAGCAAATTCGGGGCCTCTCCTAATACACAGCTTTTCTGTGCCAACTTTCACATCCCTCTCCTAAGTAGACCATGACTTCTCATTGTCCACAGACCAGGTAAAAAACTGACAAATCCTTTACTCCAACTCAGATGATGATATGCAGTGGCAAGCAAATCTATTTTCCACCTCAAATTCTGACTAAATGAAAAAGCGCTACATAGCCTGTTATCAGTTTGCTTTGGGATTCATGCATATGGAGGATACATGAATATGGCAGTCCAAAATATCAGTCCTTGACAGAGGGGGATCCACTTCCTATGAAAGACAATTGCCTGTGATACAAATGAAACCCAACCCAAGCTGTCTTAATCATCAAATTCTTAAAAGAGAGAGCACTTCCAAGAGGTGTTAGAAGTTGCTGGTGGGCCATTAACAGAAGTCCTCAGCACCTTTCATATTTCAGTGTCTGAAGTGTGTGTATTTAAGTGATGTATGAGGAAATGAATGCATTCTTTGCCTAGCTGGAATGCATAACAAAGTAATAGTGATCACATGCAATAATTATTAACATCCTAGCAAGACCTCTCACTGTGACTGAAACAGAAAACCTTTGCTTTAAGTAAGTGCTGCAAACAAGCAAGAGGAAATAGCAGAATCAATGTAGATAAAAGTTTTGCGAACCAAACTTCAGTGATACGAACATGAGATTTACATTACGATATGTGAACTTGAAGTTGTTCTACTTTTAAGAGTCTCTGTGAAATCACCTTCTGTTTGTAAGGAGAAAAGTAGTTTTGCCCACAAGTCTCCTGAGGCCTCCGTTTAGCTTATTTTTACATCACAAGGAGATATGCCTCAGTGAAACACTAACGTTACTTCACACCCTGAGAATGGCACGTTTTTCCTTTTTTAGATAAAACGCATACACTTCCCCGCAGGGAGGGGAACTTGCAAATTGGGCACTAGCAAGACTTACACCATATAGGCTAAAAACCTCTCCCCCTGGAGTTCGCAGTTCTATTCTAACCAGTTTTACGTGCACGTTAGCTAAAACATTTTCATTGATGGCAACCTAGCTGTTTGTTTGGATCCTGTGCCACTGTGGCAAGGGGCATCAAGTCATACCCCAAAAAGGAAGTACGCAAATGTAGGGGGATAAAGCAGTATTTGTGAAGAACTGACTTCTCTACAAAACATCACAGAAAACCATCTAGGTGGTAAAGGCTGAGCAGGGACTGATTCCTCTACAGAATACCCTCCCTAAGGGCTAGCTGAGCTGCCAACCCGAAGTGCACTCAAGACACAGGAGGGCTCTGCCAGCACCTGCCCTGAGCACAAGCCAAGTGAAGCAAGATGAGGTAGAAAGCGCAGCAACCTGGCTGCGAACAAAGGAGCCACCGCTGCTCTGAGGAGCCCCGGGGCTCCCCTAAACTCGGGGAGGGGACCCTCCTTCCCCTTTCCCCAGCGGCAGAGGAGCGCCAGGGGCGAGCAGAGCCGCGCTCCCCGCTTACCGGCGCCAACGCGCGGGACGGCTCGCTCACGGGGCTGTGTGCCGCCGAGAGCCTCGGCTCACCGGGGCAGAGCCCGCCCGGCCCCGCGCCCCCAGCCTGGCCCCGCGGCGCAGCGCGCCGGGGCGGAGAAACCCCGCTGCCCCCCGGCCGGGGCGGGAGGGCGCTCGGCAGCGGAGAGCGGCCCGCGACGCCCCCTGCAGAGCCGGCACAGGGTGGCTCCGCTCCGCTCCGGCCCGGCCACTGCTTTCGGCTGCCGGTGCATCGCCTCGCAGCTACACGGCGGGACTCTCCTGCGATAGGAAGGAAATCCGCTTTTCCAGCTGGCTCCAATCACATATTGCATAGGTGGCCAAGGAAACGGCGCTACGAGGAAAGGATATGCGTTACGCTGATACAGAAACTCCCTAGCCTTAGTCACGAGAAACTTGGAGCAACGGTTGTGGAAGAGAACAAGCGAGACCTGCTTTATGCACACACCCTTAACTTAGGCTTTGACTTCTTTTTCCCCTAGGAAAAAATAAAACTCCTTGCTCATAGGAGCCAGAAATTGTTCATATAAAGAATGAAGCAACTTGATATTCTGTGTTTTCCTCTAGAAGATGCAGTCTTTTAACTTAGATTTACCAGATTCCATATGACTATGCTCATGTTTAAGTACAGAGAAAATAAGCAGCAGAAGGACACTGTTGGAGTTCAGGGAGGACTCAATTTTGTTAACTGAAGACAAAGCAACAGATTCTGCCTACATAATCATTTCAGACTATTCCCTTGCAAACTCGGAAAACCCACTTGCACTGATTTGCATTCAGAAGCATTTCTTTGCTGAGAACCAGTGAAGTCTTTCATCATTGCACTTCAGTAAAGCAAAAGCAGATTCCTTGCAATCTGGTTTCCCAGTCAAGACAGTCACTCCCAAGCAGTCAGCGGAGATTCCATGTGCAGCTTACTTAATGTCACTAACACTAATGTTAGAACAGAGCTGGCTACAGTAAGGAACCGACTGTTTCCTACTAATCAACTCTATCTTAGAAGTTGGCCAAACTCTTCTGTTACCTCCAAATCCTTCTTTACCCAAAATCTACTTTAATGTGTGTGCCACAGCCCGTCTTCCAAAAACAGGGTGTTTGCTCCCACAATAAGAAAGTACTAGGATAAAAAACACTTCCTGATGACACAGCCTTATGAGAAACTGCAGGTATGCACAGAAGAAACCAGCACTTTCCCATCTGAATCCTCCTGAAAACACACAATAAAGAACATCTGGGCACTGGAGAAGTGTGCAAATTTGTACAGAAGTGTACAAATCTACTTGGGATTTAGGTGAGGGACAATAATTTACTAGTTGGAAACTAGAGTCTCTAGCAAAATTCTTTTACTATTATGGAATAATACACAGAACTAGTAAAACAGATGGATAACCACGTATATGACTTTATAACGATTGTTGACATTATTTCCCTTGTAAAACTGTTTATCTTCTAACTTCCAGAATAAAAAGTTAAAACCAAAACCGTATCTCTGATGTTAGATAAGGATTTCAACATGCTCCTTGGAACAAGCTTTTAAATTCTTTTTCTCTTTAAAGCCTTGCAGTATCATACAAAGGACTAGCAGTCAGCTTCCTGCTTAGTGAGAATCCATGCTTCTCCATATGTATCAGTGTCACTTAGGATGCTATATATTTTATTTAATCAACACAAAGCCCACAGGGAACCTCTTTAGGGTTTAAACTTCCTAAGCCTCTGAAGTGAAATTAATATGCCTCCCCAAAGGAGCTTAAGTAAAATAACTGCTAGCATGTTGTTTCAGCAACCTTTACAGCAACCTCCACCTGAAAACTCAGATGACATTGAAGTGAAAGCCCCTTCACACCCTAGAATATTAGGCTGGCCTAAGGGAAAAAGTTACACAGCTTGTAATTAATTAAGAACAAAATGAAGAAATAGAGGGAGCTTTTCATCCTCTCTTGCCCAAAATTGACTGTACAAGTCTTAACCTTCCTCCCTTCAATTCACTGCAGCATGTGAACACAGTGGCATTTGCAGCATTATTTTCAGGACTAGCAAAGCAAAGGACTAGATTGCTCTTTTTGGAGCCATTGCTTTTTTGCTAGGTACTTTTGAGGGGTAACAAGGAAAGGACTCACCAAGTGCTTGAATACCCATGCCATCTCTCTTCGCTTTTTTCCAGCCACGAAAAGAGTGGGAAGAGCAGAGACCTCTCACGGGAATGCTCTCTTCTGAGGTGATTAGCTCTCCCTGCAGCCTTAACAAAAGAGATATGCCAGCCAAGGGGAAGAACTGAAAAGACCTATGAGGGGAGCAAAGGAATTCATAAGCAGTAGCATAAATCAGTTGAATTTGTTTGCTTTTTAGATCCCAGGATCTCCCACTACTGCCTCAGGGAATACAAGAACAAAATAACTTTTCTTGCATGGTTACTGCCCTGCCAGGTCATCTGGAGAGTTGCAGGCGCAACACAGGGGAACACACCTAGGCAGCCACACACACCTCTGAAGAGAAGCAGTCACGCAGCATCTCGGAACGGACCTAACTGGCAAAGGCCTGGCAAGAGAGGGAGATGCTTGCTAACCAAGGGAGAAGCAAAGCGAGCCAGTGAAGAAAATGTGGCCAGTAATTTCCCTGGTTCCTCATAGCAGTTACTTCAGACAGCAGGACTTAAAATAAGGAGTTTACCAGCAATGGCTGCATCTCTTCCTTTCTGATGCTGACAAAAGCACAGAACTTGTGCTGAGCTTTGCAGATGAAGCATGCTGCTGTAGCTTACTGTGGATGGAAGCTACAAGAACTGAGAGAAACATTGGTTACTGGCAATGACTTCCTTTCTGCAACACAGACCCAAGTTATTCCATACATAACAGGGGCAGGCCAGATCAGGGGCATCTGAAAACAGAGTACACATATTTAACAAGCCCTCAGCTGAATGTCCCTTTTCTACACTGCAGGTAACAGCACCTGTACCAAATGACAGAACCTTACAGTACAATCTACCACTACATGAGCTGCTTTTATTTCCCCAGCACTGCAAATACAGTACCTTCCAGAGACACCAGCACCAGGTGTGCTCTGCTGGGCACAGAGCCTGCCCAAGTGTGTGTTCAACCGGCACTACCTAACTACACACAAGAGGGACAGAACCCCTGTGCAGAAGGGCACAGCAGCATTTGGAAATGGTTAAGAACAGAGAGCTAGGTAGGGAAAACATAAAGAGCATAACACTACCTACTGACTACTGCTGCTGCTTGTTTCACCCTGGCAACCCTAACTCAGGACTTTCAGTGTTGGACTCTCTTCTTTCTTTGCCCTCAGCAAGCTATGCTCTATCAAAGAGAATCAAAAAAAGCCCCATCACAAAGGCAAGGAGAACTGAGCACTGCATTCATTAGAGCAAACCTTCAGTTTTACAGAAGAAAAAAGTTCAGTGGAGAAATGACTAATTTAAAGCCATGGCAATATACAACAGCTGAATAAAATCTCCTCCTTATCAGGGTCCTAAGTACACTAACAGGCCAAGCCTCACCTGGGGCTTCCACACCCACCCTTTGCCCAAAGGCCCAGGAGCTCCATTTAAGCTCAGGCTGGGGTCTTCACTGCTTGCCTGTCCTATCTTGTAGGTGTATCTGTTTCAAGTCCTATCTCCAACCTTACCTTCTTGATGCCCTTCAAGCCCATGTCGTAAGTAACCTTATCCCCAATTCCCTCTCTAGATCAATCTTATAGACAGTCACTTTAGACCCACAGTGCTACTTTTACCCCAGCACTTCCTCTGGTACCATCTCCCTTTGCTCCTGAATAGATTCCTCATGTGGATGCTAGACCTGGTTCATAGCCCACCTTTCCTGGGACTACTGATGAAGCTTGTTGTAGCATCTGGCTCTAGTGGCCATGTTTAAGCTATGCGCGACTGCACCCTGTTGGCGAGGACACTGCCAGCACTGAGGTTGCCCACTGCTGCCAGTTTGTTCTCCTCCATGGAGCAGCCCTGCGCCTTCTGCTCCCTACCATTCTCCTTTCAGTGATCATATTTAAAACGGATTACAACCAGGAGTAGACTGATGGGGAGGAAGGGGTTTAAGTGGACTGAAGTCTTCTCTCTTCCAATGTCACGTGCATGCTCCCGAGTCTCCTTGCAAAGGCTGTCCCGGGTTCCCGCCTCCTCCTCCCCGCTGCGGGCCCTAAGCCCGCCTTTTGCACCGCAAGGAACCTTCCCGCCCTGCTTGGCGCCTTCACCGAGACGCGGGCGGGGCCTGTCCAAATCCCCTCACGCCGGCAGGACGGCTATGCCTCCTCTGTGCGCCTTCCCTCCCACCCGCCCCGCCAGCAGACTACCGGTGCCGACCGCCGGGG
>VYZW01027677.1:0-27265 GCA_013401315.1 Balaeniceps rex | reverse complement strand
CGCGGCTCTCGGCCCCGCCGGGCCGCGCTGCCTCCCTGTCGGGGCGCCCGCGGCGAGTCCTGGGGAGAGCCCCGCCGCCGCCGGCGCGAGCATGGCCAAGGGCTGCGGCACCTGCCCCGCTGCTGGCCGTCCTGCCCGGCTGCCGGGCGAGGAGGAGGGCCCTTCTGCCCCGGGCGCTGGCGGGGCCGGGGGGCTGCGCGGGCGGGTTGGCTCAGTGTGAACTGCGGGTGCAGGCGGTGGTGACAGCCCCGGGTGCTGCACGGCTGCCAGCCGCGCTCCGGGTGAACGCTGAAGGGCTGGGCTGAACTTTCTGAGCTAATGGCAGAGGCACCTGACTGCTGCTCTGCTGCTGGAAAGGAGAGGGGGAAAGGGCTTGAGCTCCCGGCTGTCAGCTTGGCACCGGCTCTGCCAGGACGCGTCTGTGAGCAGCGTGGGTAACTTCAGCCGGGCTACTGAAGGGCACGAGTTAAGCATCTGCTTAAGTGTGCAGGATCAGAGCCTTGGCACCTGGACAAATGTTCAAAGCGCTTTTGTGTAACTTGCTTCATCTTCCTCTAGGAGATTAGATCTCAGGAGTGTCTTCCCTCTCCTGTTCTGCCTCCTCTTCCTATGCAACCCTCCTCAACCCTTGTTTATGGCAGCTCAGCCAGATCTCATTCCTCTGGTGTGCTCAGAGCCAAGGAGCTGTTCGGTTTGGTTCTTTTTTTTTACGTGAGGGCGTCAATGGTTTTACTGAAGATAAGACTAATCTCTAGCTTCTCTACTTCTGTAATTCTGTCAAATGTGATCAGACTTGTCTGTCAGGACTTTTATCAATCCCTAGTGCTTCCTACACAAGGTTTCACAACCTTCTGGTGTGTTTAATGACTTCTTTTAATGTGGCACTTCTCTGCAGAAAAAGCTGAAACGCCAGGGCAGTAAATGGAAGACTTTTCTCCCTCCCCTCCTCTTGACTGCTTCTCTAAAATTTGGTGCACTTGTATCTCTCCAGTTTTCTCTGCAGTCTCAAGAACTTGTTCAACCTGACTGCCGTACAGACATAACCCTTTCTTAAGTCCAAAATGTGCATTGAACTGTCGTGTGCTCTCACCTCAAGGTATATGGCTCACATGAATATTTGGAAATGGCCCCAAGCCTTTCTGTCTCTTGCATCCAGGGATTACAAATAACATTCTTAAAGTGCTTCCATGGTGCAGACCTGAGACTGCTCACAAGGAGCACAGCCTCACATCAGCTGCTTCTCTGTCTTGCAACCGTGTTGCAAGCGAGGGGAAAAGGCTGTCTGGAAGAACTTGCTGTTGCAGAGCACCGTGGTGTCACAAATCATCTCTGTCCCTTCCAGAAGACAACCAGGAAGCCTGTGGATATGGCGTGGGGGGATTCTCGCTTACCACCCAGACAGATTTAATGTATGATGAGAGGCCAGGTGGGGAAGCAGATGTGTGGTGTTTGACACCATCCTCCAGCTCAAGTTCTTGAAGATGTGTGTAGTTTCAAATGCCTTGACAAGCTGAGATACAGATCTTTATTTCTTTTCTCAGTTGTTATGGACCAGTATTTTCTTTAGTACCACAGTTCCTTGGCTGTGACCTATGGACTGCCAACCTCCTGCTGGCCCACAGATTCCTACCTTGCCTGTAGAGCTTCCTCCATAAAACTCCGATGATCCCAGAAGGATGTTGAAGACAGCCCAAGGTCCCAAAAGTTTGGAACTGATTGGGGGCTACATCAATCTTTGTCCAAAACAGATGAGGATGAGCAGAGGACTTCTGATGCTGTTGTGTGGAAGCAGTGGCACCAAGTGTGGTGCATAGTATGAGTTATTCCGATGCTGACCTGATCACTGCTGTGGTTGTTCCCTTTGGTCTTTTGGGGACCTGGGCTTTCTTCATTCTCTGTGTTTCTTGTGGGCCACCATGAAGATGCCAAAAAAAAAAAAACAAAAAAAAACCCAAAAAAACCCCAAAAAATGTTAGAAAGGTACGCTGGTTTGAGCAGACCATTTGTGCGCTATTCACTGCGTGCGAACAATGTTTTAAAAACCTCAGGGCTGTAGGCTGCCTGGGGAGGCTTGTATCTGAAGAGAAGTTTGGGGTTTTTTTTTGCTCATTGTTTTCTGTACTAAAATACTGATATTAGTATTCTGATACTAATATTAGTATTTTAATGTTAGCGTTATTTACCTAGGTGACTCTGGTGAAGCAGGAGTTTGTGATAATCCAAAACAAGAGCACAGAAGCCCACGAAGCACTGGGTTGGATGTGATTGATGGTTAGACTTCCCTGCTTCAACATACGCTTTATTAAGTTTGCTTTATACAGCATTGTATCTTCTAGGTTTTTACTAGAGATCTGCCTGGGCAGCTCCCGCTTGTAGTGCGACATCTTCCTGCAGTGGCAGAGTTGCTCTCAGAACTGCATACCTGCCTGCTTGCATGGAGTTTTGGCTTCCATATATTAGCCACAGCTGGGTTGGCTGTCATCAACTTGATGGTAGCAGATGGTCCTGTTTTTTCTGTAGCATACCCAACAGATGAGGCAAACTTTGGTTTCTTATTCCAGGAAGAGTTTTGAGCATCTAAGTGAAGATGCCTTTTCCTTTTGGCTTCAAATGAATTGTGCTGCTTTGTTAATTCTTGAGAAGTTTACAATGAAAACATTTCTTCTTACTGTGGGCAAGAGCTGGATAGAGACTAGGATGCAGGAGGGGAAATAATTCAGCCCCATGGATATGGGCTTCCAAGTCCTAGGCAGGAACTAGGTAATACAAAATATGGAGGAGAGGGAGAGATGTAAATGGGAGGGACCTTGCACTGGAGTCTGTTCACTGCCCTTCCTTCGTGGGCTTCTTTGCCTAGACTGCTTGCTGTCAGAGGTTCTAGTACTTCAACCTAATAAAAGGCACCTGAATTAAAGAAACATCTCTCTTTAGAGCTGTAGCCGTTCAGTTACTTCACAAGTTAAATTGATGCAATCTTCCATTGATATCAAAATCATACCCTGTCACGTGTTAAATAGGGCAAAATCAAGGGGCAAATTCTCAGGGGGATTTCAGAGGGATGTGTTCTCTCTGCTCCCTTTCTGCTGCCTCCCGTTTCAATTTCCATGCTTGCCGTGGCTTTGAAAGCAAATTTCCAGAAGCCGAGGGTGCCCAGGCGTTCAGGGTAGGTGGGGATGCCGCTGCCTGCAGTGACAGTCGCGTGAGGGCTTCCCCCTGCCCACCCCTCCTGCAGCACACTCTGCTTCTGGCTCTTACCGAGATGCCTGCCCTGCCCTGCCCTGTGTGCTGCAGCGGTGAAACTTAAAGCCTCTATGGCACGGGCTTTTTTAATAGTTTTCTTGAACCCTGACTTCTGGCTGTTAGTGTTAATTGTGGTGTTAGGGGGATTCCTCTGGGTAAATCAGTCAGTCGGCATGGCTTTACCGAGCACTTGTCATGAAAGCAGGGAAGGGTATATTCTCTTTATACAAGCCTTCTCCTTTTAGTGGCAGTGCTATTTCTTGCAGTATTTATCTGATTTAGCCCCTAGCCCAGGACTTCAGACCACTTCAGACAGACCAGGTGGTTCTGCGTGCTCCACTCTCGGATCTAGTGTGGGATCTGTCGTTTACTTGGATTTCACACCTCTGCCAAGGCGCAGGCTGTGAATTCACCTCCCAGCAGAAATGAGTTCCTGTGCCCAGCAGTTTGGAAGTTTCTGTTGAAGACCACCTCTCTGCAGGCCGACAGTGGGTGCAGGCAGCTGAGCTCCCGTAGCCAGAGGGCTGGGCTGCAGCCAGTGCCCCACGCTGCTGTCAGAGCTGCACTGGCCACAGCACCCACCGTTGCTGGAGGGTCCTGCTGCAAAGCTCGTGGGGTGGCCATGGCTACATGTCCAGTGTTGGCAAGAGGTAAACTGGGGAGGTGATCAGGTGGATTTTGAGCCTTCCCTCATCTAGCCCTTGTGTGCATAAGATTTAGGTCTTCTCTCCTTTCCCCTTTGCTGTCAACCTGAGATGCTAACAGTGGCTAGCTGCTGAACAAGGGATGGAGCCAGCGGAGTGCTGCCCTTTGAGCTGGTAGTTATGCCTTCATTATATCCCAGGAGCACTAAAAAGCAGGGATGTGCCTGGTTGAAAACCTACCTGATGCATCCAGCATGGATCTAGGGCTGGAGCTGGTTCCTTGGCCAGGGTACCTCTCTGGGCATGGACAGAGCAGAGATTTGCTCTGGTGGCAAGAGCTGGGATAGGAAAAAAGGTCCCTTCCTGCAGCCTGGCATCTTCCCACCACTCAGGAAGATTTACCTCCTCCCTTGTTGCCTGGGCAGGGACAAGGGATTCCTCAGCCAGCACCTTTAGGGATTGTTCTTGATGTTGGAAGGGATGAAGCAGCCAAGAGCAGTCTGCAAGTCTCCTGTGTCAGTATTTGCCCCTGGCCTGGGGGCTGAGATTGACACCTTGCTTGTCGTTTGGATTTTGGTAGCCCCCAGAGGATCACGGCAGAGCTGAGGGTCTCAGCAATGCCTGGCATGTAGGTCCATGGCAGGACACGGTCCTTGCTGAAGATGGGTGACAAATCTTTTCTTTAAATAACTATTTCTTTCACCTGCACTGTTTCTTCACCTTTTCTTTGTTGCCCAATGAGAAAACACCCCACCCCACATATAAAACCACCTCTTTGGAGCACACTTATGCATTGTATGACCCACCAGGTGCCCCAGGACAAGCCTATACCTGTTCCTGTCATGGAGCCTGTCCTGAGCTCCCCGCTGTACTGGAGAAGGCCAGCAGTACGGGGCTGCCGTCCCTCCCTCTCTCCCTGGAAGCTGCAAGCGCTCTGGATCTGCTACACAATGTCATAGCCAAATGCTTTGCCTCCCCTAGTGTTGAGCAGGATAAATCCCTTTTGGGCTTCTCAAGTAAGCTGAGAACCAGATCAGCTTCATGGGCTGTAGCTCCACAGTGGCCAGCGCTGCCGGCATAAGCCAGCCTGTTCCAGCTGGCAAGGAGGCAGGATCCTGGGCAGATCCTTATTTTCCCTGCAGGGCTTCTGCTCTCTTCTCTCAAGCCCATCACCTTTGTCTCCATCCTCCTGGAGCTCTTGCTCTGTCCCACCACCCCCTTAGTAGCTGCTAGCGTTTCTCATGTTTCTCATCACTCCTGCAGGAACAGCCGCCCAGCTGGCCCCGGGTGGGAAGGGTGGCAGTCCAAGCCCTGGTAGGAGTTGCCTTTGAAACAGGGGAGGGTCTGAGCCAGCAGCTGCTCTGTTTCTTTCCCATGTCCTGTCCTCACATGGGACCGGAAAGCAATGGGGGGCGACTATGGCACTTTTACCCTCCCATGTCAGCACCCTCACACGCTATCTCTGGCCAGAGATACCCAGCTGCTGAGGGGAGTCTGAAGATTGTGTTTAGCAGGATCTTAGCCAGGTCTTTCTTTCCTGCCTCTTAATTGATCGAGCAATAGTGGAGAGGCGGGCAGAAAAATCTTGGACCAAATTCTGCTCTGCCACATCCCTGCAGCCCCCATGGGGCTTAGCGTGTGGGGCCGTCCAAAATCCACTTATAATTGTTCCCACTGTAACTCCTCCCGCCGCCCCCTTCCTAGCATGTCTGAACTGGGTCCTCAGGACACGGCTCTGCTTCTGACTGTTCCCAAATAATTATCATGTAATTCTTCTCCCAAAATAATGTAAGGTGTGGGTGAGGTGCGTTTGCTTCTAGTGATGTAGCAACACCCCTTGCACAACAGAAATGCTGGGTGTTTCACCAAACTGGGAATGGGATGGCAGCTGTAGGAGTGTGACTAAGGGGCATCAGTGTGCCACAGGTGTTGCACGTTATCTCTGGGGCTGCTTTCTGGGTTTGCCTTCTTCCAGTGCATCAGTATCCTGGTGCCTCCTTTCCCTTCCCAGCCCTTTCCCCGGAGCCTCCGCATCCTCCCATGGCTGATCCATAGCGGAGCAGCTCTCTGTCCAGACCCGTGCTGTGCTCTCTGGGATTGTGGTTCCTCTCGGAGGGTCCTGCTGTGACCTGGGCTCGCTCCCGACCCGTCTGCGCCAAGCAAGGTGGCTTGCCAGCCTTGCGAGGGCCAAAGCCGGAGCATGCCTCTCAGCATTCCCACCGGGCCCTGCAGGCCTCCCAGCGAGCTTGCACAGACATCAAGGGCTCGGAAGGAACCAGCCGTTCTGGCTGGGCAGAAATAGAAATGAAATCCAGCTGTGCTGGTTCTGTAGCGGTAACTGGGGATGAGCAGCGAGTGTCTCTGCTGGTGCCGTGACCCAGCAGAGCTCCTCCAGCCTCTCTCCCTCTCTAACTCTCTGCAAGTCAGTCTGCTACTTTTTGAGCCTTAAGAGCACAGACAAGAGGTTTTGAATTTCTGGAAAACTCCCCTGATACACCCTGATATCTGACTGGGGTTTTTTATTTATTTTTGTGGCTTTCTTTGTTTATTGTTTTTTGTTGGGTTTGGGTTTTTTTCCAGTGATGACTGCTCTCCTCTCCCAGCTCATGAGCTTCTGGCTTGCAGCTACAATCCCAGTTGCTGGTTGCCCAAGTACATGACAGAGCATTCCATACTATATTAATGGCATGTTTCTTTCCTTGCAGCGATGAAGATGATGAAGGTGCTACCATGCCCTGCTGCTCTTCTCTTCCTAATGGCTGCGTTCACTCTGGAGCCATCTTACTGTGCCAAGGTGCTGGTCATGCCCACCATAGTCTTCGACAGCCACTTGCGAGTCTTCATGCGAGTGGCAGAGGCACTGACTGATCGGGGCCATGACCCTGTGCTACTGCTTCATGAGGGTCGGGATGTGGAAGCCTACCTGCCTCGCTTTCGTGTGCAGAGGTACTGGGGTATCTTCAGCACAGAGAGCGCGGATGCCTGGGTGCAGGAGAAGATAAAGCGTGTCTTCCAAGGGAAGATGACTTCTCTGGAGATGTTTTCCTTTTTGGAGAAGTACCTGGAAAACTGTGACCTGGTGCTGGGAAACTCTACCCTTCTGCAGAAACTCCAGCATGAGCACTTTGACCTGCTGTTGGTGGACCCCAATGAGATGTGCGGCTTTATCCTGGCCCACATCCTCCATGTCAAATATGCTGTGATCTCCACTGGTTTCTGGTTCCCAGCAGAGATTGGTGCCACTTCCCCCATTGCCTATGTCCCCGAGTTCAACTCCCTGATGACAGACAGGATGGGCTTCTTTGGTAGGACTTGGAATCTCCTAGTCTACATGATCACTCGTGTGGCTACAAAGCTGGTCATCCTGCCCAAGTTTGAACGTCTCATGGAGAAGCATAGGGTGGAGCCCAAGACATCCATGTTGGACCTTGTTCATGGAAGTAGTCTCTTCTTCCTCTGTAACGATGTGGTGCTGGACTTTCCCCGTCCGACGCTCCCTCATGTCATTTTCACAGGGGGGATCCTCGCTGAGCCTGCAAAGCCCCTTCCAGTGGTAAGTGCAGGAAAGCTTTGACCTGTGATTGCACATTAACCTGGGGAGTTATTCAGTGCAAATCTTCTTTTGAAGAACCTTGTAAATGCTCTGAAGCCCCAGGAGTCTGGAAAGCTGCTGTGTTTTTGTGCTTGGGTGCAGCAGGGAGACAAGGACACTGAGGACTGTGGGGTTGCAGGGAGGATGTAGAATTAAGTTGTCCACCCTGAAGCAGGATTTGGCTTCACTGTCCATGTAAAATGGTGTGTGGAAGTCCTAAATTGGCAGTGTTGCCCCTGGGACGTGATCATGAGCAGTTTGTTTGTTCCTTTACTTGAAGCAGAAATGGGAAGAACAATTAGTCTTCACTGCTTCATCACTTATTTATGTCAATACAGAATTTCCTCCTTAATCCTGTTTCTTGCAGGGCATTTCTGCCCTTGAGCTTGTAGTCTTAAGAACCCACAGGAGAGAGCTGTGCTTGTTCCCTCATCAAATTCAATGTGGAATCCCAAAGTGCACAAAACTGAAGTGTATCATCCCCTTTTTCTCAAGGTCCAGCCCTGAGGGAAAACTCCCCAGGCATCCCAGAGGCTTTCTCTGGCCTGTACTTCACTATCCCCAGTAATAAATTCAGAGGGACAAGCTCTTAAAGCCTCCAGCTGAAGACAATATTGGAACAGAGCAGGAGCTGTCTGCTGTTCTTCCCATTGCCTTACCACTTTTACAAACACTGGGGGGAAATAGCCCTGGATAATGACACTCGGGCAGTCAGGTTGTCCTGGTGTCCTGACTAAGGGACTGAAATGGAGATAAGATTCAAGTTTCAAATGCTTAGAGGCCTGTCAAGATCTCTGATGGCAGCTTTAATTGAGACTCTGGGTGCCAATTTTTTCCAGTTAAAAGGAAAAAGTGAGGTGAGGTGCTTTAGAACAGAAGTTCTCCACATGTGTATGGCTGCACATCACCCTTTCCCATGCGGCACAGCATGCAGGTAATGCAACGCACGTAGGGTGTTCCAAAAGCTGTGTCAGAGAGTGGCTACCTCGCAGGTCTTGCAAAACACTGGCTTGGTCCAACCTGGCCGTGTACACACCTGCCTTGTAAAGAAGGGAGTTGCTTGCTGGGGCATTACTCATGTGCTTCACAGCTTCCAGAACAGATCCCAGGGCGCCTAAGGGAAGAATGATGGAGATAAATCCGGAGCTCTGCAGTAGGTGGTGGCTGTCGTGCTAGCAGATAGGCACGTCTGTGTCCAGGTTACAGGATGCCAGCAGAAGAGAAGGCCTCTGTAGGTCTAGATGTAGCTTAAGGAATCTCCCATTTGAACTGGAGCAGAGTTATGTAATTAAGGTGTTTATTTCCTCATATTTGAAACACTGTGAATGCAAGTTCCTCTAATTAGAACTCGGTGAAATATAGATATGTATTTGAGAGGTGGTGAGAACTTTTGGTGGTCAACCATGCTTCCCTAGCAACTTTAATGCTGTTTCTGAAAGCCAAATGCTAGGGCCCAATTAAGAATGGATAACGTAATCATCTGTTTTATGAGTCATTGTACTTTTATTTAGAAAAGTAAAACTAACGCTTTCTCTTCTTTAGCAGTTTTAGTGGTTGTATTGCTCAAAGGATGTGAAACTCAAGAGAACAGAGAAACGAAAATCCCTTAGTTGAAATTTTTTCATTCTTGGTTGTTGAGTTGGTTTAGGGCTTTTTAAGCATTTCTGCAAAGATAGGTTTGAGTCCCTGAAGCGTGTAACAAAGGACAAACATCCCCAGAGAGCAGCACTAAAATGTGCTTTGTAACTTTTCTGTACCATGATCCCCCAACCTGTAGACTACTACTACTAAGATATTCTGAATTAATCATTCTATTTTTCTCCTTTAATAACAGGAAGAACTATTTTTTGCCCTTCATGTTCTTCTACGGTGTTTATTTCAAGCAAGTATTCATATTCAAAGACAGATTTTTATGAAACTTCCCTAAAAAATGCTCCTGACTGTGGTAGATGGGAAACTTGAAGCAGGACAATCCATAATGAGAAATAGGCTCAGCCCAGCCTGGCATAAAGGGGAATAGTTGGCGTTTGCTCCACAGCAGCTGCAGTGGCTGATTTCTTCTCCCTGCAGCCTTCTGGCCCTGGTTGAAAAAACTACGGACTCTGTTCTGGATGCACACCTGTTTACGTAGCATTACAGGTAGCCTCTAAATGAAGGACAAACAACTGTGGTTTTTGCTGGAGCTGTAGCTACTTCTCTGCCTAGTGACCAAAACATAAATCTGCTACCTGAAAGTAGCTGTCAAGGATGGGTAGAAGTCTCCTGACAAGATGGCAAAACCTTCTGCCACCTCCAGGAGCCTTCAACACTGGAGAGTTTGTGGGGAATCTCCAGCAAGATGTTGCTCCTGACTCTGCCTGCATGATGTTTCATCTGCTGTATCAGCCTACAGCTAGGGACCCAGAGAGGCCTCCAGCGTTAGTGGTGACGGAAAATAGCCTTCCTCTTTTTACTACAATTTCCTTCTCTGCTCTGGCTGCTCCTATGTGGGCCCTATGTTTTCAGAGCCCTCCTTGCCAAAAAGTAATTGCGTTGCCTCCAAAGCAGGAGGTATTGCTATGAAATGCAAGTTTTGGACACCTCCCTGCAGAGCTGCCAAGCCCAGCAGATGCTCAAGTAATTTCTGCCTGTCTGGGCGCAGAAATCACAGCGGTTTTAGAGTTTGTTGCCTGGTGAAAACTACGTAGCTTTGTGCTCCAGGTGGATTTGGCTTCATCCTCTCCGAAGAAAACTTTCTACTGGCAGAGGAAACGGTGGGAAGGGCCTTTCTCCAACATGGCTTCAAGGCAGCTGTGTGTGTTTTGCCCGCAGGGTCTGCGTCTCTGGGTGGAAGCAGCAGATGCGGGTGTTGTTGTTGTCTCCTTCGGCATTGGGATCCGAGCTCTTCCGAGCGATTTGGTGGAGAAGATGGCTGGTGCGTTCGCTCGCCTCCCACAGAGGGTGGTGTGGAGGTGAGGAGGGAATGGGATTCCTCTTAACTCAAGTTGGATGAAAATCGGTGTTGGGGGGTGATTCATCTCAAAACATAGGGTTTACTTTCATCTCTTGATCTGATTGAATTTATAATTGTTCTCTGTGTTTCTTTCCCTTTTTCCCCCCCCTCCTTTATCTCTTCCCACAGATATTTTGGGCAGAAGCCAAGAAACCTGGGTGAGAATACGCTGATGATGGGGTGGCTGCCCCAGAACGACCTGCTAGGTAAGGCTGGGCTCCATGTGTGTGTGTGCCGCTAGCAACATCCCTGGAGTTTAGCCCAAACCACAGCAAAGGCAGACAAGGACAACAGCACCTGTGTGGGTCTGAGTCTTGTTGCTTTTTGCAAGTCTGAGCTGTACAAAACACGGTCCTCACCTAACACCTGCTTGAAGCTGCATGTTGTCCCATATCTCCCTCCTTCCCCAGGCACTACTTGGCAAGTTTTGGGCTGCCAAAAGCCAGGTGTTCCTAAAGGGTAACATCCTCTCTGCTCAGCATGCCTGGTTTTCCTTAAACTTACATCAACACCATGTGTTGAGGAAGCCACCGGTAGCCCTGTTTCAGCGTGGAAGGCACTGACCTAATGCCGTTTCTTTGCCTGCAGGCCATCCCAATGTGAAAGCCTTCGTCAGCCACTGCGGGATGAATGGTGTATTTGAGGCAATTTATCACGGTGTGCCAGTGGTGGGATTTCCTTTCTATGGGGACCAATTTGACATCATGACCAGAGTGCAGGCGAAGGGCATGGGTATCCTCATGGACTGGAGCAGAGTAAAAGAAGAGGATCTTTACCAGGCTGTTGTCACAGTTATCTCTGATCCCAGGTGAGGCATCCAAAAGCATCGAGCTCTTCTTTGGTGCACGCTGTGTGTAGGGACCACCATGCCTTTGTGTTGTCCCCTACGCAGCCTGTGGTGGCTTCTGGACCAAGCAGAGTTGCAAGCATTGCTCAGCTGGCCAGATGCGTTAGTGCCTCGAAATCCTGAGATGTGCCCAGGAGGAGATACTCCACCATTTGCTGTTAGAGAGTGTGATCTAGTCCTGTCGTGGTTTAGCCCCAGTCGGCAACCAAGCACCACGCAGCCGCTCGCTCCCCCTCCCCCTCCCCGGTGGGATGGGGGAGAGAATCGGAAGGGCAAGAGTAAGAAAACCCACGGGTTGAGATAAGAACAGTTTAATAATTGAAATAAATAATAATAATAATAATAATAATAGTAATAATAATAACAACAATAGTAATTGTAATGAAAAGGAGAACGAGAGAGACAAACAAAACCCAGGGAAAAGAAAACAAGTGATGCAACCACTCACCACCCGCCGACTGACACGCAGCCAGTCCCCGAGCGGCGATTGCTCCCCCCGGCCAACTCCCCGCAGTTTATATACTGAGCATGACGTCATATGGTATGGAATAGCCCCTTGGTCAGTTTGGATCAACTATCCTGGCTGTTCCCCCTCCCAGTTCCCTGTGCACCTGGCAGAGCATGGGAAGCTGAAAAAGAAAGTCCTTGACTGGTGTAAGCTCTACTTAGCAACAACCAAAACATCAGTGTATTATCAGCATTCTTCTTACACTAAATCCAAAACACAGCACTATGCTAGCTAGTAGGAAGAAAATTAACTCTCTCCCAGCTGAAACCAGGACAAGTCCTGTTTGGCTCTGACTGTAATTTTCTTAGAAAGCTTTCTGAGATGCTGAGGCACAAACCTCTTCTTTTAATGCCAGCCTGTCATCAGGGTAAGTGAGATCACAGCCTCACCTTGGGATCTCCCTGGCATTGTCCAAACAGCTTTCTGTAGAAACAGTGCAGAGAGTGGACTGCAGGTAATGCTCCGTCTGTTCCATCTGAAAACCAGATACTCTGCCCTTTCCTAGATCTGCTGCAGTACAGTGACGCAGGCCTCTCACTTTCTAACAGGACACATGCAACTGCTAGTGTTTGAAATGCTGTCCGAGAGCTTCATTTTTTTTGTCTGGTTGGTTTGGTTTTGTTAGCTGTTAGGAGCTCTCGACTACTGACCTCAGCGTCAGTTGTTGAGGTGTTGCCACTCGGTACCTGGAAGGATTTGGCCAATCATCAGGTGCGCGACTGTTGCTTGATGCTGGGTGAGGTCTTTGGGTGCAAATTCCCCTCAGAAAGCAATGATCCACATGAACCCACTGAGCAGGGACTTGGGAGCTGAACTGCCAGTCTTGTTAACAAAACACCAAGTAAATGCACTCTGGCTTGTGCTGCTGTGGCTAATGATTGCCATCAGAGTGGCTTTCAGAGGCAGATAGGAAGAGAATTCTTGAAGGAATTTGCCACTCTCCCAAGGTATCATTTGGGACTTGACACCTCAGACCACGTCTCAGCTATGAAGCTTCTGTCAGAAGGATAGCTTCTTGTCTTCTTCCCTTGCAGCTACAGAAAATCAGCCAAGCTCATCTCAGCTCTGCACCTGGACAGACCGATGCATGCTCTCAATAGGACAGTGTACTGGCTGGAGTACATCCTTCGTCACGATGGGGCGCCGTATCTTCGCCCTGCTGTCTACGACCTCTCCTTATATGAGTACTTCTGCCTGGACATCTTGGCTCTCCTCTTGCTGTGTCTGGCTGGTATTGGGTTTGTCCTCTACAAATCTGTGGTGTGGTGCAGAAGGAAGGGGGCCAGCCCTGTGTATCAGAACGGCAATTGCATGAAAGGCCACTTCACAGAAGAGAAGAAATTGCAGTAGCGGCTCAGCATGTTCCAGGGCACATCCCGTCACTGTGAAATGAACTGCTGCTGTGCCAAGAAATGTACGGCACACAGGCACGGAGAGAGGTGAAAGATCGGCACATCTGGATGAGAAGAGGATGGGGAGGGAGGAGTATTGCAAAGACCTGTGTGCACACCTCTGCGTACAGCACCTGTGGGTGGGGGCGCAAATTCAGGCATGGGTGGAAGCACTTGGCCAGGGTGCTGGGAATGGGGCATGGGTAGGTAGACTTCCAGGGAGGAGTGCAAGTTGTTCCCTTTTTATTGCACATTGGTTTAGATGCTGGTGTTGCTCTTCTGGCTTTTTGGATCTCCGTGGAGGCTCTGGAGGTAGGAATAACATTTCATGTGTGGCAGACACTGTTTCTCTTCTGTCTTGTTACCAAGAGCCCCAGGAGTCAGGATTCCTTTATGTGCAGGTGAGGACCTGAGGTAGAGCTGTGGACAGGGAAGGGCACTGAAAGTATCATCTACAAGAGAATGAAAGTGGTCTGGTTTAAGTTCTGTGGGTAAATGGTTCTTCCTGCTTCCATCAACCCTCTGCAATCCTGTTTGTGTCCGAGCTAAATTATTTTTTTTTAAATAAAGTTGTATTCTTTCCCCTGTGTGGCAGTTCTCTCAGGATGTTGTTCAAGCAAGACTAAAGCACTTTTTCTTCTTCTCACTGCTGCTACAATCTTCTCTGGATCCCTATAAACCTCAGTCAGCAACTCGTTTTGGTCTTCTCACAGGGTTTCAGGCAGTGCCTTCCTGCTCTGCCAGCATACGACACACACCCATGCCCATGGAGTCTCCAAACCTGTGATAAAAGAAGAATTTGGAACAGATGCAAGTGCCAGGACCACAGGAAGAGCAGTCAGTAGCTCAGAGAGCTGGTCACAGGCAATGGGCCATACAGCTCGTTTATAGAAGCAACAAGCTCTGCTCTTTCCGAAGAAAACAGAAACACCCGCTTGTTTCAACGTTAACAGGCATACTGTTGCTTCACTTGGGGACATGGTATGGAGTGATACCCATGTGTTTCTACTCACCCTGGGCTCTAAGGCAAACCCTTGCTTGGGTGCAATTGCACAACCCACCCACAGCACTGGCTGATGGTCCAACTGGTGATGCCTCTTGCCAAGGGTTGAGGGCTCTGCGCCATGCTCTCAGCTGGGGCCATCACAGTGCTGGCACAAGCTGGAGAGTAATCTCACTGCCACAGCTGCCCTCGCTGGTGTTTCCAGGGTCTGCTCTTGCTTGTTATTGCACGTGTTTCTCTTTCCAGGTGAAAGGTGCATTGCCACGTGCAACCTAGCGAACAGCAGTTTGGCTGGGCTCCTGGGATGCCCTGGGTTGGGACAGTGCCCAGCTCTGACTTGGTGGCTCCTCTGAGGCTCAGTAGTGCTGCCTTCCCTCCCAACCCTCAGCTTGCAGAGGGGCTGCAGTGAAGAAGGCTTTGGACAAGAATCTCATTTGCTATTGAGGACAGATAAGAAGAGCCCATAGACCTAAGCTGGGACCTATAACTATCCCATGGCAGAAGTTGCTCTTCCTGGAGTTTCTTGCTGCCTCCTGGGATGCCCAAGCCAGACAATGGTCAGTGGTGGGCATGGCAACCCATCAGTCTTGCTCTGCAGCAGTCTCATGTGGCTTCATGCCCTCTGAACTGAGGATATGGAGTCTAACTGTCCCCAATGGGGGATGGGGGGAGATCAGAGCAAGGTGAACTGCTAACAGATAGTAGGGGAAAAGCAGGTGTTGTAGGTAAGTGGTAGAAACATTGGCTACCTGGCACCTTTCTGCCCGTGAGTTGAAATTCAAAGGTTGATGGGGTTTGGGGTTTTTTTTGGGGGGGGGAAAAGACATTGGTACAAGCTTTGCAGCATGCCTGCCTGTTGCCACTGAGACTATGGTGGCTTTGTTGTCATCTCCTAGCAGATGAGTGTGAACAAGGTGGTGGAGGTGGGGCATTTTGATCAGTTCTTTGTCATCTCTGGGGTGGAAGAGGGAGATCATTACTGCTGCCTACATGAGAGTTCAGCTATTTAGATTAGGCTGAATATAGCAAGTGAGTTGGGAACCTTGTGGCTTGGTGACAGTATTGGATTGGTTTGAACTTAAGAAAAAGGAGCGAGAGGACAAATGCACCATGTTTGCGAACTGGTGCCTCAGTCGAGTGGCTTGTCTCCATCCCCCATGGCTGGCCATGTAGCAAAACAGGCTGGAGTCGAGGGGCTGCGCCCCACGGCAGTCATCTCTGGCCTGGGAGGAGCTGCAGGAGAGGGTACCAGCATCAGCCTTGCCCAGCAGAATCCTCCGGGCCCGATGCGGATCACCAGTGCTGGCGCTGCAGAGGAAACGGGCACCATGGCCAGATGGGGCCAGAGACCTGCATGTTGGTTTGCTTGCAAGTAAAAGAGCAGAGAGAAATGTTTGAGACCCAAGGAGCCTGTGTGGGCTTACAAAGACCCGAGTCTATTTTCCAGCTTACTGAGGACGCTGGCTTCTTGCTGTTCACAGTTTCAGAAAGAAGTTCAAGCCAGCACCACATGCAGCGTTAGCATGTTCTCTCCTATCAGATGTCCTTAACTCCTTGAGCTTTTCATGACTACTTTCATTTCCAAATGTATAGCAGAGTTAGGAGGCATGTCTTTCCAGGGAATCAAAACATATATAGTGTATTAAAAAATTATTCAACAATTTGGTGAGAACTATTTTTAATGGAGTAAAACACAAACCTGCCCAAGGATCCTGTGAGTAAGAAACGGACATTCAAAAAGCATTCCTGAAGTGAAAAGAGTCTTCCCCAGGAAAAGCTGTGTATGGGTTTAGAAACTGTCAGGAGCTATTCTTTGAGTTACTGGGGGAGTGCCTGGAAGTATTTGGGTATGTTCATTAAAGATGAGGGCTCCTCTAGCCTTTAGAGAGGATGGGAATAAAGCTGGCAATCTTCTCTCTTCCTATTAAACGCATAGCTATCTCTCTGTACTTTTCTCCTTGTTATTCTTTCACTACTGACTACAGAAGGAAAGTATAACAAAGCCTTAAGCTAGTTATTAAGTTCAATTATGAATAGTGAGTAGCCTGTCACACACATTAAAAGCCTTGGTGGGGGAAGGGATGTAGGTGAGCTTTATCCTTCAGGCAGCTCTGCCTTCAGCTTGGTACCCGATCTCTGGGCAAGGTGCCTCTCAGTTACCACGTGTCCTCCCCTGTTACAGGCACTGAGGCAGACAGGCAGGCCTGTGGTGTAACTTAGGAAATTAAAACCATGGTTTATGAGGCAGCAAGCAGGGAACAAGCCTCCCCCCCCCCCCCAAGGAAAAGTACGACATGAGTCAATACTTTTCAGAGGGCTGAAGAAGCCTCACCCAGCAGCTGCAACCACAGTTGAGCCCTGCGCAGTGCAAAGCTGCCTTCTGCCCCTCCGTCTTGCTCTTGGCAAGGCATGGGGAACCTGAGCGGGATGCCGAAACACCAGCAGTCTCGCTACTGCATGCAAAACTCCCTGCGAGGGGCCCGAGCAGCTCCGCAAGCCGGGAGGCGTTCTGGGCGCACGTGAGCCACCTTTTCAGGTTTGCCCAGCCCCAGCAGCTCCTCGCAAACCTGCTCAACGCATAAGGCATGGCAGCCCTGCAAGCAGGAGCCGTCCCAGCATTTGAGACGCCCTGGGTTCGCAAATGAGTTGTGTTTTCCAGGTGATGGCCATGCAGCTCTGCCCAAGCCCTGGGCTGGGGGCAGCACCTCTGCTGGGAGCAGCTCCTTGCTGGCAATGGGAAAGGGGTGAAGCTGCATGTTCCACAGCATCCCTACCAGAGACCCTGTTCCTGGGCCACAGCAGGGCCAGATCAGCTCCGCAGCTGGTTTTTCTAGTCTGGTAAGGTGGTGGCACCAAACTGCGTCAACAAAATTTGGCTAATAAAGAGGAGCCATCTCCCTCTGCAGGTGAGCGTGAAATCACTCCGGCTGTGAGAGGAAAGCCTCAAGGAGGACAGGCTCCTCAAAGATGATGATTTTGACTCACCCCACCATTAACTGACAGTGATCAAAGAGCACCTCCGTGCCAGGAAACCCTTCTCTTTGGCTGATACAGGGACCTGTGCATGGCTCAGCCCCAGCCGCTCGCCCCCGACAGGCGGGCTCTGCCCATGGACCTCTCCCTTGTGGTCTCCATGCACCTCTTTGATGCTCTTGAGATCGTGGGCAATGCCGCCTTCTGATGCTTCCATGTTGCAAGTACTTCCCACAGAGGAAGGGAATGAGCCCAGGCTCTGTGGGCTTCCAGTCCCCAGCATTGGCCATTTGCCATCGACACCGCTGTTGGAGTGGGCAAGTTCCCCTGTCCCCGCAGGGACCTCCCTGGGGCTGTGCCACTGCATGTGGAGCTGCACAGCAGGGCTTGCTCCTGATACCTACAACCACCCCTGTTCCTAGGAGCAGGGAATTATCAGATTGGTGCAAAGGTCTCAACCCCAGTTTATTTGAGGAGGGAGGTTTCCGTGGAGGGACAAGCTGTATTTCAGTGGTGGGGATTACCTGGCTCGCCATCTGTGTTGCAGGGACCAGAGTGTTTCAGGCTGCTGGAGTTACAAGTCATCTCCAGGCAGTAGCTATTTGCCACTGTGGTGTCAGCCCAAGGGGCAACACGCGGGAAGGAATATTCCAAAATAAAGCACCGCTCTCCCCCGCATCAGTCTGCAGATTGCTATTCCTCGTTCCTGGCAGAGAAAAGCCAGCTGCTAAGCTTGGCACAAGCTCCCAGCAAGGTGCGTAAGGGCCAGTGTGACACAAGCCACCAGCGGTACCCAACAAGAGCACTCCCAGTGTCCCATCTAGGCAGTGGTGTCAGGCAGGGACGGGAGATGGAGGTGAGCTGCAGAGCAGCAGCAGGCGTGGTGGCACGGCGGGACTCCTCTGCATTCGCCTACAGCAAAAGCCTGCTTGGTCATACTGGGCAGGGACCCTGCAGCAGCAGCTCCTCGGGCGGTCTGTGCCCTCTCTGTGCCCTCTGTACTGGAAGTGAGAGAAATTCCACCTGCAAAAAGGGCAAAATTTTTGGACAGTGAGGTGATGAATTTTTGGTAGGCTTTAGCGGATGCACTGACACTTTGGGGCTTGTAAATCAGATTCGGTGCCTTTCAGAGAGGAGACGTAGCATAAATTACAGGTCACAACGTGCATCATCCTAGGAGTGCAGGGGGGTGTGTGAATGGGCTACTCCTTGTTGGGATGCAGGAAGGACCAGCTGCTCTGCGAGGCTCAGGGAGCCCACTTTGATGGCAAGGTCAGCAGGGCGGCACCTCCTTGCCAGGGCCAGCCAAACAGCAGGATGGGGGAAGCTCGTGCAGGGCCCTGACACTCACAGCAGCCCCTGCTTGCCGGGAGAGCATAGAATTGGAAAAGACTGGTTGGAAAAGACTTCTAAGATCATCTAGTCCAACCGTCACCCCGACACCACCGTGCCTACTATACCATGTCCCGAAGTGCCACATCTACACATTTTTTGAATACCTCCAGGGATGGTGACTCCACCACCTCGCTGGGCAGCCTGTTCCAATGCTTGACCACTCTTTCATTAAAGAAATTTTTCCTAATATCTAATCTAAACCTCCCCTGATGCAACTTGAGGCCATTTCTTCTCATCCTATCACTTGCTACTTGGGAGAAGAGACCAACACCCACCTCACCACAACCTCCTTTCAGGTAGTTGTAGAGGGCGATAAGGTCTCCCCTCAGCCTCCTCTTCTCCAGGCTAAACAACCCCAGTTCCCTCAGCCGCTCCTCATTAGACTTGTGCTCTAGACCCTTCACCAGCTTCGTTGCCCTTCTCTGGACACGCTCCAGCACCTCAATGTCTGTCTTGTAGTGAGGGGCCCAAAACTGAACACAGTACTCGAGGTGCAGCCTCACCAGTGCTGAGTACAGGGGCATGATCACTTCCCTGGTCCTGCTGGCCACACTATTTCTGATACAAGCCAGGATGCTGTTGGCCTTCTTGGCCACCTGGGCACACTGCTGGCTCACGTTCAGCCGGCTCTCAACCAGCACCCCCAGGTCCTTTTCTGCCGGGCAGCTTTCCAGCCACTCATCCCCAAGCCTGTGGCGTTGCATGGGGTTGTTGTGACCGAAGTGCAGGACCTGGCACTTGGCCTTGTTAAACCTCATACACTTGGCCTCAGCCCATTGATCCAGCCTGTCCAGATCCCTCTGCAGAGCCTTCCTACCCTCGAGCAGATCCTACCCTCGAGCAAAGGAAGCGAGTCCCGAAGGCAGTGCAATGGAAAGCAGCTGTTCTCCTAGGCACTCAGGCAAGGCATGATCTCAAACAACAGAAAGACCTGTGCTCCCTCCCAAGCTGTGCTTTGGAAGGGCTCCCCGAAGGCTCGCAAACACCAGGGAGACATTACACATGCCATGGGTGCTCCTGCATCGCCCAGCTGGCCGGGAGCTGGGCACTGTGCCTTTCAGGAGAGCTGAGGGCAGCCAATTGCTCCAAATACCTGTATTGGGGTTCAGGAAGCTCCTCCCTCCTCTCTCAGCCTCTTCCCTCTTGCTCAGGGACTGCTGCTGGGTACGGTGCCTCTCACCCTCCAGCTGAGCCTGTTTACCCCCAGCAGGGCCACCCGACCTGCTGCTATAAAAGGCTGTAGGTGGGATGGAGCTGGGGCTAGTTCCCTCTCGGCTCCTTGCAGCTGCCCTCTGTGGTGTCTGTAGCAGTAATGGCTGTGTAGTGATCTTCTTAAGGAAAACTTTTGAATTATTATTTAATTATAAATTTGGACCAGTTTTATGGTAGCGATGCTGTTGACTAACCTAATCCCTGTCTCCTTTGAATTCAGTTATACGTGTTCTTGTAAGGCAAGCTCTTCTGAGATCAAACCGTGTGCTGATGTAAAACTTCAAAAAGCTCAGTGGAGAGCTTTGCAGAGTTCAGTTTTCTTCTGTTATTGGTAATCCTGGAATGACCAGAGTGATCCTGCTTGATTGTGGAAAGGTGAGTCTGCTCAAAGTGATACGTAGAACCATTTAGCAGTAGCTCAAAGGAAACAAGATGACTTTTTGTTTTTATGAATTCCGAGAGGACAAGGAAGCTTGGAGGAGTTATTGAAAACAGAATGGTAGCGTTCATGAGGGTGAGGGCAGCCCCATATATTTAATGTCTGCTCTTAGAAAAGTGTGTCAAGTAATAGAAGAATACTAGCTAAACTATTCTTGAAAGCAACACAGATTAAGTCGTGTATCTTGCCAAAAAAGAAAAAAAAAAACAAAACACAACATTACATGTTCTGCAAGTGGTAAACTCAGTGTTATAATCTCAATGATATGAGTTCAACAGAGGCTTCGGCTGGAGTTAAACTTCAGTGCCCTTCGTGCAAAGCTTCAGGTGAGGTGATCTGTCAGTTGAAGCAGTGCTAATGCTGGATTTTGGACTCTGGGCAGGGCAACATTAATGGCTGTGCCCTGAACCCACCCATGAAGTGCATGGACTGCTACTAAGGCACGTCTTTTTAAAATCTAAGCTAACTAGGAAAAAGGGTTGGTTAATTTTCATTAACTAAACTGGCAAGAAGCTAACGGCCTCAGCAAGAACAAAAGACAGAGGTTGGTAAAAGGTGATCTTAAAAATTAATTGCTTTTCTCTCTTTTTCTCTTGCACTTGCCCCCTGGATCGGCAGAGTGAGTGATGGTGCTAAAGACATATTTTGGCAGGAGATAAATGAACAAAGCTGAGAGTAACTACAGATAGTAAAAAAACCTGGCTGAATTAGGATCAGGCCTGGAGGCATCTCGGAGGAAGTCTGAAATAATTAATTGTAAGTGGCATGGCTGGGGGGGGAGTTACAATCAGCGCAGGGCTGGAGCCAGCGTGGAGGAGAGCCCTTCAGACCCTGTGTGAGCCTGTGCGCTGTGCTGCTGCCCTCCGCTGCCGAACAGTAAAAATGTCCCCCTTCTTGTCCAGGTCTGGCTGAGGTGGCCTTCAGGGCCATGTTCTTGTTTCAGAAGAAGCATGTTTTTATAATACCCCCACCTTCAGACCTGTGTGCATTCCCTCAGGCCTCATCTCTGGATGCAAAGCTGCTTTCTCGTTCAGCCTTAGCTCCTCTGAGTCAAACGGGCCAGCCTTTCCCTGCCTGTAGTTTGGGTTAGGAAGTGCAAGGACCTGAAGAAACAGCTGCAGACCTTTTGGGCAGCACGCAGACACCTGTCACAGTTTGGTGTTTGGATTACAACCTATCCATGGTTTGTCAGGACTGCCCAGTAGCAAATGGAGCACCTATATTGTAAGAAGAGGTTGAGTCTGATCGGGGAAGTTGTATTACAGTAAGCCTTGCACCGAATGGGTTGGAAAAAACCCCAAATGTCGAATCAAAGGCTTGAAGACTGTCCTCCTTTGCAGGTCATACCTTGCCAACCAAGGAATCCTCTGACTGTATCAGTTCAGTGCTGGATAGAGGAACATGGGCTCTTGTTAGCAGGACTTTCCAAAGACATTTCACAAGGGGTTCTCCAAAAAACTGCAGAAAAGAAGGCAAGTAGCTGGCGGTGGCGAGCAAAGCTTTACCAGGGATCAAAACAGTCCCCGAGGCAGAATCAAGTAGAATGAATGCTGGGGTTTTTTTAATTTTATTTTATTTTTGTGAAAAGGCAGAAATGAACACCTTCTGCTCTGGCTACAGGAATAGCATTTTAGTCCCACTTCTGGGGTCAGCGGGTTTTACAAAGCAAAGTCCTGAACTTCCATTTTGCTCTCTCAACTTTGCCTGGGATTGGCAAATAGACCAGGACTCTGCAGCCTTGGTAGACTTCAACAGGAGGAAAGAGGTGATGTTTTGTGTGTGTCTGGTGTTGGTGTAACTTCTACTAGCTGTAAGTGCAGATGACTTAATTGGGCTTTGGAGCAGGAGAATGATGAAGTGGCGTGGTGCCAACAGAGCCATTGGCAAGGTCGGGCTGCGTGAATGACTCTGGGGATAATCTGTTTGGCTTAGCAAAGGAGAAGGTGCTTTGTATGTTTGAGAATGCAGGGTGGAGAGCTCTTACACACCATAACCAACGTAGGCAACAACTCTCAATGACAATTTGGTTAATGCAATGATGTTGTTATTGTGCTGTGATTTATTTTACTCTTGTTTAAAGCACTGAACCTGTTCTGGCTGAGAAATTCTGAATGTTGTTTCGTGCAAAGTCTCTCTTTAATGAACAGTTCAGAAAACACAAATAGGTACAGGCATGAATGCGTATAGATGTTTTTTTAAACTCAGCCTGATGTAGCTGATTGGGTTGTTTAAAGGACACCTTTGATCTTAATCAGAAGTCCTTCAATAGGATTTTTGTACATGTATTTGTTCAAGAACTTGTTAGGTAGTCAGACTGATCTCCCTCAGCCTCTGGAATTTTCAGCTGTGAAAACAGACATTGATTAACTAAATTGACAAATTCTCCACCAATCTCAGGTTCTCCAGATTCTCCATGTGTATTCAACTTTGTTTTCGGAACAAAGTTTGAAGACATAGCAACTCTAGGCAAAATCCCAGCTGCTGACTTAATGCACTTGTCTTAATCACTGTTTCCAAACACCAGCTGGCCTACTTACAGGCTTCAAAGAACAAAAGGTTTTGTAAATGGTACATGCTACCAGAAAGCCAACAAGAAAGCTCCTTAGAGGTGATTTTCATCATTGGTGTTTCATATGGGATTTGTAACCCTTAGCTTAGAGCTGTGATAGCATTCAACCAAAGGGTGATTGCAAATTATTACATCTTTGGGTTAATAGCTCTTGATGTCACCGTCATTTTGTTTAACCCTTAGGACATTAGCTATCCCTTACATTATTTTCTCTTTCGAGATGTTTCACAGTGGTAAGAGCAACTAGGTCAGAGAGCAAGATACAACTTGGAGCACCAGTAAGGACTCCAGGTAGTCCCTTCTGAGAGTCCTCATCCTCCTGTTTAGTGGGTCTGCTTTGGTTTTGTCCCTTTTGGGAAACACTGTCTTGCCTGGCAGGGAGAAGGTGGTCCCATCCAGCGTGCTCCCCAGAAGCAGTCTTTTAGAGTACATATGCATCAAGGAGACAATGCTTTGGCTAGCTCTATGCAAAATTGTTCTAAAATGTCCAACTTTCTTGATAATCATACGAATCCTTCAGATCATCCTACACATCCTTCAGAACGACCATGCCAAAACACTGTACAGACATGAGGGCTGCTTCTTATGGCTGTATCTTGCCAGGGTAAAGAAGAGACATTATTGCTGAGCTGCCAGTCAAATGCCATTTGGGGAGCTGCAAGGAAGGACTATTTCCTCTAGTACTGTGAAGAATTTGAACCTAAACTGTTTGTATCAGTCTATTTGGGTGACTCTTGCAAAGAAACGCAGCTGACCTGAGACTGGGGAAGCAGAAGGAAGACAGATGGACTGCTTGCAAGGAGCAGGGATCATCTCTTCTCCCTGGGCCTGAGGGCCCTGCTTCTCCAGGGGAGGAGAGCTAACAGCTCCAGAGTCTCAGGAAGGAGAGCAGCCAGCCTCCTGCCTGCTCTTGCTTTTGGGGAGTGAAGGGCTCTGCTTGGTGGGTGATGGCTCCCTGCACTTTAGCAGGCTTTTGCTCACCTCTATGTCCAAAGAGCTGAGAGCCCCTTTGCTGGAGACCATGGTGTCACGGGCTCTGGTGACTGGTGCCAGAGGGTGCCCCTGTGCTAGCAGGCCTGTGGGGCACCGAGCTGACTTCAGCTCCCGGCAGGCTCAGGGGTTACCCAGCACTGCGTTGAGCATGGGGCCAGGGTCTCCCCCTGCTCTTCCTGCAGCTCCAATTGCTGGGTTTTACCCTCCTTGTTTTCTGTTCCACCTCCCAAGAAATGCACCTGTGTTGTGGTGGCTGGGAGGAAGGGTTACAGCTAAACTTGGGAAAGAGGGGCAACGCAGGCAAATCGGTAAATCTGCACAGATCTCGGAGTCTTCCCTGAGCCAGTGCCACCTCCTGCCTGCACTGCTAACTGAAGCTCTCTACCTTTGACGCTTGCGCTGCAGCTCTTCCCTCTCGTTGGAACAAGTTATGCCCACTGCCTGGGTTTTACTCAAACCAGCTATAAACAGTCTTCTGCAAACTGGTGCTTATGAGCTCCTCTCAGGGTGCATCTGCCACTGTGTGATGTATAAAAATGACTAATAAGTGCTGTCATGTATGTATTGATTCATTTGATGCCTTTTTCATGTTCTGAACTGTGAAAGAAGCTTTGCTTTCTCCACCTCGATCCTGTGTCTTCCTGAGGGTTAGCAACAGCGAGGTGTTCCGCAGGCTCTGTCCCTCTGTGCCTCCCCCTTCTGCAGTCATCAGCAGCTGGTCCTGCTGCCCAAGCCCCTTTGCTCTCCACCAGGGAACTAGAAATGAGAGGGAGACGATAAAAAAATCAGGCTTTTGTTTTACCATCTGAACGGAGCACGTGGCTGCTCAAAGGCAATGTGCTTCATAAAGCCAAGACAAGCCTCAGAGCCTGAGTCTGGCCAGGAGCACCCCAGTGTCCGAGCCTCTGGGTGGATGCTGGCTCCTACCTGGTGAATGTGATTTGGCCCTTCGAGGCAGTGGGCTGAAAAGCTACCGCAGGGCTGTGGGCTGCACTTCCCACCCCAGGAGATGGCAGCAGCCTGTGCCCTGCCCAGCCCTCCCTGACGAGCAGGGCTCCTGCTCTGGGCTTGCCAGCACGGTGGATAGGAGCAGCATGGCACCTTAGAATCATAGAATCATAGAATGCTTTGGGTTGGAGGGGACCTTTAGAGGTCATCTAGTCCAACCCCCCTGCAGTGAGCAGGGACATCATCAACTAGATCAGGTTGCTCAGAGCCCCGTCCAACCTGACCTTGAATGTTTCCAGGGATGGGGCCTCCACTGCCTCTCTGGGCAACCTGTTCCAGTGCTTCACCACCCTCATTGTAAAAAATTTCTTCCTTATATCTAGCCTAAATTTCCCCTCCTTTAGTTTAAAATCATTAGTCCTTGTCCTGTCACCACAGGCCTTGCTAAAAAGACTGTCCCCATCTTTCCTATAGGCCCCCTTTAAGTACTGAAAGGCCGCAATAAGGTCTCCCCGCAGCCTTCTCTTCTCCAGGCTGAACAACCCCAACTCTCTCAGCCTGTCCTCGTAGGAGAGGTGCTCCAGCCCTCGGATCATTTTTGTGGCCCTCTTCTGGACCCGCTCCAATAGCTCCATGTCCTTCTTGTGCTGAGGGCTCCAGAGCTGGACGCAGTACTCCAGGTGAGGTCTCACCAGAGCAGAGTAGAGGGGCAGAATCACCTCCCTCGACCTGCTGGCCACGCTTCTTTTGATGCAGCCCAGGATACGGTTGGCCTTCTGGGCTGCAAGTGCACACTGCTGGCTCATGTCCAGCTTTTCGTCCACCAGTACCCCCAAGTCCTTCTCCGCAGGGCTGCTCTCAATCCCCTCATCCCCCAGCCTGTATTGATATCGGGGGTTGCCCCGACCCAGGTGCAGGACCTTGCACTTGGCCTTGTTGAAACTCATGAGGTTTGCACAGGCCCACCTCTCCAGCCTGTCCAGGTCCCCCAGCTTCGGGAAAGGCAGAAGCAGGCAGCTGAGGTGATGGTGTTTGGGGAAGAGGAATAAACTGGCCTCCACGTTAGGAAGCTCTCTTTAGAGAGGGGATGGTGAACACATGGGAGTAATGGGATGACCTCTCTCCTGCATGGTGCTCTTTGGGGCACTTTCTGTGACAGCCGTGGTCCCGGTGAGGCAGCTGCCAGCTCCCTCCTCACACGTGCCTATGGCTGCCCCAGCAGCATTCCCTCAGCTGCACCACGCATCCCTGCAAGCACAAGAGCACTGAAGAAGTGGTGTTTCCATGGTTGCCCTTTTCTGCCTAAACTGCCTGACATGCCCCTGGTGCTTCAGAGGTGATGCTCTGTGGAATGAGGTCAGCTGCCCGACCGCCCTCGCTCTGCTGGCACTGCCCTGCTCAGTGGTGCAGAGCAGGGCACTGGAGGCAGGGCTCTGCATCTCCAGGAGGCTTCACCTCTGGAAGAGCTCTTTGCTGCTGGTCCATCCATGCAGGCTGCTGGGGTGGGAAGTATCTTCCACAGGGCAGGAATCACCCCAGCAGAAGGAGGGTTTGCTGAGAGTGTCTTGTAGGGACCCTCCGTCCCCCTCCAAGAGGCACTGCAGCTTTTCAAATGGCCACATCCCTCTTCCCAGAAGGAGGGCACCCCCTTTCCAACCTTGCCAGGACTCACCTTGCCCCGCCTGCCCCACGCCCTCCCCAGGGAATGCACACCGTGCGCCCGGCATCAGCCCCTTCGCTCTGCTGTTCTGTCTGGCTAAACAAGAGATAACAATAAATTTCTCAGACCTAGGCAGGGGAAGACTTTGATGTCTCCTGTGTTTTATATTGCTGCTGCTGCTGCTGTTTGGCAAGTTGTCTGGAGTGCCGAGCTGTGGGTGTGAGGAAAGCTGCAGTGCGTGCCAGGGCTCGGGGAGCTAATAACGGCATCCTCCTCCCCCAGGTCCGTGCTATTTCCCTGAAGCTTTGTGGAAATGACTCCTCCTAGTACTCTGTGAAGAAAAGTCCTTCTTATGTGTAGCTGGTGAGCTGAAATAGCCAGCAGGCCTGTTTGGGAGGGGACGTATCTTGAGTTTTTGTCTATTTTTGTTCCTTTCTACTTTGAGGGCACAGACAGCAATTAGTTGCCTCTCTTGGGTGGGAGTCGTTGCTCAAGGGGAGCCGTGGTCCCCGCTGAAGGCCGGCTTTGGGGTCCTTTGCGCCGCTGGAGCAGCTTGGCTTCGGGGCGGCCGACGGGATGCGGGGAGGGCGCGGGGTGCAGGGGGGCAGCCCTGCGGCTCCGGCACAGGCCGGGCAGGGGAGGTGCTGCAGAGAGGAAGCCTTGCAAGGGCAGGAGGAGACGGAGCCCCAGGCTGCAAGAGGCGGTGAAGCAGGGCTGGAGAGCCGGCGGGGACCGGGAGAGGCGAAGGATTTTTTCCGGAGGCTTTTCCCGTCCTCCGGACGCGGCCGGGAGCGCGGCACCCTCACCCCCGCGCCGCCCGGGCGCTGCCGCCGGCGGGGGGGCGGGGCCGGCTCCGGGC
>VYZW01027668.1:0-23883 GCA_013401315.1 Balaeniceps rex | reverse complement strand
CTCAAGGGATCTTCCTCCCCGACCCCACCCCAAGCTTCAGTCAATCTTTTTTTTTCTTTCTTTTTCCCCCCTCCCTTTTTCCCAGTTCAAAGCCCTTTGTTCTGTAATTGTTTTTATCTAACATCCAAGATCTGGCATATCCCTTTCACGTTCGCATTTTATTCTTCTGTTTTCCAGAGCTACAGAGCCAAGCTCACTCAAGGAAATGAGGCTGCATTGGAGACTGAAGCATTGTGTGCCTTTGTTCAGCAATTTATAGGCATTGAATACAGTAAGGTAATGTTTCTTTTTCCTTTATATCTCTTTATGTTGCACAGGAGGGGTGTGGGGTTTTTTGTTTAACAGAGATGGATTCTCCGATATTGAGACTAACGGGAAAAAAATGTTAATATTTCTAGCTGCTGGAGGTTCTTCTGCCCCTGAAAGATCTGGAGGCTCGTGCGAATGCTGCTGCAGACCTGATAACTCAGATTCATACAAACATCAATCATGAAGCACTCAGCTTTGCTGCTGCTTCCTTTTACCATAAACTGAAGGCTGCTGACAAGTATATACCAGAGGCCAAGTATCATGGGAATGTGACATTGATGCGGGCAAAGTCTCAAAACGAATATGAAGAAGGTCTGGGTAGAGACTACAGGCTCTCAGAGGTCAGTCTGAGGCCCACTGGTAACTGTTGAGGTTCTCCTGGTATTTGGGGAAGCAAAAGAAAGGCATGGAAAATCATCCTTACTGAGGGAGAAGGGATGAAACCAACCTGAAAGAAATAATCGTATCACTCTGCAGCTATCGTACTCTAACAAGAATTAAAAGTCCCCAAAAGCAAATGAGTTGATTGGTCGCAGGCATTTTCTCAGGGTAGTGAGGGCCAGGAGAAGGTCTAGCCTCTATATTGGATAAGTAAGTGTTTTCTATAGCTAATTCGTGCAGCTCTATAGATAGACTTCAGATAATAACGATGTTAAAAGAGAGTAACTTGACAGAAGTAACTTTTAGTCTGCTCCTTTCACTGTAGACCCCTAAAGTTTGTCCACTGCAATGAGGGCAGACTTTTGAAGAGCAAGTGTCAGCCTGCTGACAATAGAGGCGGCTTTTTCTTAGTTACCTTTTTGTGGACCACTTAGAAGTTAGTATGTGGGTTTCATGTGGGCCTAAAAAACTTAAGTTTTCAGCCTGTAGTCCAGATAAGGTCACTGTTCTTTAGCCTCTGTTCACATGAAAGGGTTAAGTGTCTTACATTATGGTACCGATACCAGGGAAAAGGAAGCGATTTTCAGAATTACCTTCCTGATTCTGGCATCTCGTATCCCTTCAGACTTCTAACTTACATTCATTATTGATTCCAAGCTAACTTGTATGTTATTAAATTACATAATGACCTTAAAGGAGGATTCATGGTGGTGGGAGAAGGATTAGGTGGAGGGGAGGGTTATTTGGTTTTCTTAAGGGCTTGGAAGTAGCTACTTTATCATTAATTCTTTGATACTGTAGGTAAATTATTCTGTTAGTATCAGGTTGGTTGATTTCCTGCCTAGCTTATATTTGAGTAGATCATCTGTCAGGCTGTCAAACTATCATGCTTCAAAACACTGGTTCCAAACAATGCCCTGCAGCTGATCTATGAAAATGTGTCAGAGTAAAACTGGTGCTGTTTTCAACTGAGTTGGACAGAGGCAGTGGTGTAAACTATGAGTAACTTAGAAGACTAACAAACCCAAAACAGCTAGATGACCAGCTGGTTGTAAACTGTGAATGTAAAGTTTTTCTTTTTTGTATCTGTGCAGGTATGCGATGGGAAAGTATCTGTCCATATTATTGAAGGGGATCACCACACCTTATTGGAGGGAGATGGTGTTGAATCAATTATTGGGATCATCCACAGCTCACTGGCAGAGCCACGTGTCAGTGTCAGAGAGGGTTAACTTCTTCTGCTTACTTACTGTCAATGGTGAAGAAAATGCCAACAACATTCCTTGACCTTGGGACCCCAAGGAACACTTCCTGTTGTTCAACATCTCATCTGCTCTGCTGCCAGAACTGGGAAGTCCAGCTGAACTTGATTGGTCTTTCTCTCTCTTTCTTGCTCATCTTTTCCTTTCCGAACTTTTATGGGTTCTCTCTCCTCCTTCCTTTCCTGTGCTTTGTTTTCCCCTAGTATCCCTGTCCATGTTACTCTAGTGCTGTGACTCTGTCACTGTGCACTATTCGAGGGTTCCCCACCAATGGTTGCTTCCTACACCCTTGGCAGTATGAAAAACAAATTTAGGAGTAGATTTCTTGTGCTTTATATTGTTTTGTCTTAACAGTATTCCAAAGGGTATGTGATAGCACTTGTTGACCAAGCCCAGTGAGCAGGGAGGGGAGCTGCAGCTGATTTTGGAGATACCTTTTGTCTGTGAAGAATCTGTCTGTAGTTAAGTCAGAAAGAGGATTCCATTGAGGCTTTTGCAACTATATTTTTTTAATTTGATATATTCTAAGTATTTATTGTGTCAAACCAGAGACTTCTTACTTGGTTTTAATTTATCGTGGGTTATAGGAGAAAAGAAACATCCCTTTTTGGAGGGGAAGGTTTGTTTTACAAGGGGAACGTGCCCATTTGTTAAACCAAAGTGCATCTTTGGAACAGTCTGGCTTCTTTTGTTTGTGGGTTTGTTTGGTTTTTTTCTCCCTTTCTCCCACTGTTCAGAAAGGAAAAGGTAGAAGGGAGGATTATTGCCATCATCCACTCTTTTGAGGTGAGAGGGGGGTGAGGGGGAAGGGCAGATGGTTTGACAGATGCCACTGTGTATTGAACAGCCTTAACTTGGACGTGATAAAAACAGGCAAAGCTGTCCCTAGGCAGGTACTTTGTTTATATTTGTGCAAGGTTCTGTGCTCTGCTGTATCAGAACCTTAGTAAAGCATTAAGAGTATTGCTCCACGTTATTCCTTCCCACCTCCAGTCTCACCACCCAACCAGACATTTGGAACAGGGGGGAGGGAGGAGGAATAGAATTCTTCAATGATAACTGAACAAATCCTCCTACTCCTGCTCTCCCATAACCAAAGCTCAGGCAAACATACAAGCATCTACCCAAAGCCCCTGTATATTTTATTTAGCACGGGACTTGATTAAGCCTTGTGTATTCATTTTTCTCTCAGTAATGAGACTGGAGATCCCACATAAGTTAGCTAAGTAATCAGTTTGATGGTATGACTTTAAGATATAGTACCTTTTTAAAGGAAACATGCATAAAATTAAATTAAAAAATTTCTTGCCTTTGCCATGCTGGATCTGTTCTTTCTGAAATCAGTAAATCCTTGCTACACTTATGATGCAGAGGAGACCTGGGTAGCAACAAAGCACCAACTAGGAGGTGCTATTGTGCTTCTCAGAACTGCTGTAAAACCCCAGTTCTCGCCATCTTCATCCCCCAGTGAAGTATCCTGTTAGTACAGGAGCATTCCAGTGACAGGAATGGGTGGCTCTTCACTGCAGGTTCTGACCTAGTCTTTTGCTTATACCGCCCTCTGTTGACAGTGGCTGGGTTAACTGGTTTTAGTTTCATAACGTATTTCTTTTGTGAAATCTGAAATAAAACCAACATAATGTCAGCTTAAAGCATTTCCAAAATAAGTCTTGTTCTTTTTTTCTTTTTCTTTTTTTTCCTTTTTTTTTTTTAATACTTTTTGGTCTGAAGAGTGTCTTTTTCTCTTTGGCTTTCCTCGTATTAAACGGAATTGATAACTGGTTGGCTTTTTGTCTTATTCTCTACCACCATTTCTTAATCCTGTGTTTCATGTGGAATCTCTCATTTGTTGGTATAAAGCAAAAACTGCTGCTGGCATATCTGATTTGGAGTCTGTAGAAATAATAACAATAATAAAGAACACTTACTATCCTGGAGTGTGGCTTCTTGTTGCCATGATTTTGGTACCTTAGATACAACCAAAGCACACGCCCACAAGATTGAAGTGGAAACTCTCAAATTCTAATTCTGGCTCCATTGTTGTGGTTTTGGACAAGCCATTAATGCTACTGCCTCAGTTTCCCCATCTGTAAAATGGGACTAATAGCATCTACCTCACGGTTGTTGAGAGTGTTAGATAGGCAATGGCTATAAATGCTATTACGTTGTTAGGTATGATGACTAGGTGTTACGTGGTAACGGAAGGAGGGAAGCAGGCAATGTGTGAGGGTGAGGTGCCTTACAGCTGTAAAGAATCTAATGCTGAAGAGTGGCTATGTGAACTGGGCATATGTGCATACCATGGGATTTCATTGTATCTACTGTATACTATCCATGCACATCCTAGCACAGGATACTACACAAAACAAAACAAATGTGGACTGGTTGGTTGGTTGGTTTTAAATTTAACTACTGGCAGTAGTTGTGAGCCTGAAAAAAGAGTTGAAAGACTCCTACTTGCCTTGGTTGTATTGAAAACCTAGAAGGAAAAAGAAAGTGATTAAGCAAACAGGTACAATAGTTCTGTGCTAAAGTGTTTAACAAGTCTGAGTGGGCTATGTGGAGGGAGCAAGGACTAATGCTGTTCCAGCTGTCGAAGCAGGAGTTGGACAAGTTCTCTGTATAAACATAAATGTGCATGGTCTCATCTAAGCAAAGCTTGAAGATACTGGTTTAGTAATAGAAGTTCCTCAAGAATTACTTATAGCCTATGCGCTGTCAATGTTCTTGTGGTTGTTACCTGAAAAGCAGAAGGTTGTTCTGTTTTCAGGGTTTTTTTTCCCCCCATAATTGTCTAAATATGAGCTGCTGCCCTGTAACCCATTATGTAACTGGCTGCCGAATACAGTGTGCCAAAAATAAAAACCTTATTAGCGCTGGTACTGCTTGTTATTTCTCAGTAGTCCATCAGATAGACATTGGTAGAATAGTAATATCATAATGCAAAATCAAATACTGTGGTTGCTTGTTTTGAGAAGACAAGGGCAGAAGTGAAGTCCTTCACATCTACTCTTTTATGTGAAATTGAAGTGGGAGTCTCTTGTCAACTGATACTTGTTTTCCATCCTCCTTTTCAGCTAGCTTCTCACAGGCTTCTCTACACCATGCTGGTCTTAATCTTGAGACTGAAAGAGTCCCTTGTTGGCCCTATAAACTTGCTTAGGCTTGCAGTGTCACATTGCTATTCTGAAATGGTGGGCAGTATACCCTAAATCTGCAATATAGCCTTAATAGTAAGAATAAGAACGTATGGCACATAGTACATGTAGTCATCAGCATTAAAGCTATTATTTTCCTTTTCTATTCTACCACCTTCCTGAGGGGAAAGAAAGAATGCTGCTCTTGCCAAAGACGATAGCTAAAAAAATGCAAGAAGAGTCACAGTTTAACAGAACTGGTGACTTTTACTTCTGCTGTCTAGTATTGCTGTTTAGAGAAGCTTTCTGGTGCTGAGACAGGGGTCAAGTAAAACCCAAAAGATTTAAGGTAGAACAGTGATAAAGGAAGCAAGCATGTGTTTCTCCTGCAATTAAGTAAGTTACCATAACTCAAGATCAGACACCTTGCCAGCAAATCAGGGTCAAAAGAAAAAAATAAACCTGGAGCAGCTGCATGAGAGGGAATGGGAGTGTTGAAGGAGGGTGGGAGAGGCATTGTTTAGGCCTCCGGAAGGTAATGGAAGATGGTAGAAAGGAATCAGAAGAGCTTGAAGCTTAGCTATGTCTTGCAGCAGGGTTCATCCCAGCTATGAGTGCTAGAAAGTTGGGGAGGGGGAAAGAAGTGTAGGCTTTGACAGTGAACTTAAATTGTGAAGGCTGTCAATGGACAGGCTCTAACAGACTTACTGAACAATTGGACTTATACGTGGAACCCTGCTTAGGCTCTGGTGCTTTGTTGTTGTATATAATGATTTTGTTTGATTTTTTTTTTCTTTTGAAGAAAAAATGTCTAAAGTCCTATGACTAAAGTTACATTGATGTTTTGACTGGAGTAGAGATGCAGCATTTTTGAGGTTCTGGAACATACTGGTAGATGAGAAGAGGAAATCCTCCACTGTGCTCACCCCCATGGCGGTCAGTAGCTTTACGAAATGCTGCTGAATGAACAGTTTTGTCATGTATATTATTTTTGGTTCAGCCAGCTGGATCATTTCCACCTCTCTGCCCTGATCGCCTGACACGAAGGACTGGTGAGACCCCCTGGCTTAGTCCAAGTTCTTGTAATGCTCAATAACTGCTTCACCTTGGCATCTGTTGGGGACAGAGGCCAAAGTACAAAACCAAAAATACTTCTCGGGGCTCATGCACTCAAGTGGGGGAGGGTGGATGCGCTGCCAGCCACAGCGGGATGCAGGCCGGGCTCAGGGACAGGGCAAGGCCGGCGGCTGCCGCTGCAGAGACCGTGCTGCGCGAGGCACGTACCGGCTGATGGCCACGGCCGCGGCTTCTTGTGCTGGCTTACGGCCCGCGGGGGAGCCCCACGCGTCGTTGTACCGTGCCTGTTCGCCGGCGGGGAGGCCGCCCGTGTCCGTCGTCATGGCAGCCTCCCCTCAGGCGGGGGCACCGCGCGGGCCTAGGGCGCGCGGCTACGCACCACGGCCTCGGACCGAGGCCGGTGCGGGGGGTCCGAGCACCGGCAGGCGCCGCGGAAGGGGCCTGTAGCGTCCCAGACAGTGCCCGCCGCCGCGACGGGAAACCGGGGGAGCGCTGCCTCCTCCCTTCACGCGCTGGCCCTGCGGTTGCCCGGACGCTTCCGCGCGCGGCCCCTACTCCTAGCGCCGCGGTTTCCGGAGGGGACGGCGCGCAGCTGCGCTGCTGAGCCGGCCGGAGCGAGATGGCGGTGGCACCGTCCGGCCGCCTCGGTGGCCTGCCAGGGCCCCGCGATCGCGCCCGCCTGCGGGCCTCAGGCGGCGACTCCGAGCCCGGGTACGGCGGCGCCGGGCGGCAGGTGCCGCAGCGCTGCACGGGCGGGCAGGCGGGAGATGCCGAAGCTGCGCGGGGAGGCCTTCTGGAGGGAGACGCTGCGGAGCGCCCACTACGTGGTGGCGNTCCTCAGGGACGCCAACTACCGCCGCGAGAACCTCTACGGCGAGGCCTGTCCCGAGGACCGCCCGCTCATCGTGCAGGTGAGCGTCGCGATCGCCCGCGGGCCGCCGGGAAACCCCACCGGCGCCCGACCCGGCCCGCCCGCTGCGCTCCCGGAGCGGCGGCGCCTGCCCGGCCGGCCCTAGCACCGGGAGCGGCGGCAGGGACTGCCGGGAAGAGCTTCCCCGGGGTTCACCTTGGGGTGCGCTCTTGGGTAACGCTAGAAAAGCAAGTCAGCATTGCTAAATGCACCCTTGCCCTCATCATCCACCCCCTTTGTGTTAACAAATCCAGACGTTTTCCAAATGTGCAGGAGTTCAAGCTAGTCAATCTCGCCCAGATTTTAAAGTGGTTATGTAGGATGACAGGAGTCTCATTTTCTTCACCTAGCTCTACTTAGCTCATGAAGAGGTGTGTGTTTCTGTTTATCCCTTGTCTAGCAAAGAGGATTTGATGTCTTGACTATAGGGGCCTGGAGCACGAGACTTCTCACAGGGTTTCAGTCCTCTGTGCCTTGTCTTTAGAGATAGATTGTAGCTGGTCTTCAAGAGTCAAGGGTTTTTCAGATCTGATACCACATAGGGAGGATCACAGTTTTTTGAGTAGCGCTCTGAAACTACAAGCTCAGTGCTTAGCTATAGAAGAAGGATGCAAGGAAGATAGGACATACTTTTAAGCTTGTGTTACTTCTGCTTCTTGAGTACTGCGTGAGGTTCAGGTACTTCACTCCATCCCAAAGAGGGAGAAGGGCCTGCGGAGCTGGAGAATAATGCAGGGAAGGTCAGCATGAGCAGAGGGATGGTGTGATCTCCACATGTGGAGCAGTGAAATGGATGAGGACTCTTCACCCTGGAAGAGAAATGTCTCCCCTGACTGAGGGGAGAGATGAGAGAAGTCTGTGAAAGTATGACTGGCTTGAAGATGATAAATGAGAAACAAGAGTGTTAAGTAAGGGTAGCGATAGTTATAAACTGCAAAATTCATTACTATGTACTGGATGCTGAAAGATTACATGAGTTTAGAAAGCAAATGAAGGAAAACACTACTGAGGGTTATTAGGTGCAGGAAACACCACTTCTGCTTCCAGAGTCCTTGAAGACACTTTCCAGCTTCTGCTGTTCCCTCAACATCTGTTGTTGACTATTATCAGAGCAGGATGAGGGGGACCTTTGGACTGTCTCAGTACAGCTTTGTATATTCTCCTTTTTCTGTGGGAGGTAGTTTCTTTTGCCACAGAAAAATAGAGGTGGCAGAAATTTAAATAGTCTTAGAAAGCTGTAAGTCTTTTGAACACAGATCTTCAGCTCTGTAAGCTGTGTGTTCTGGGCAAGCCTACCTGAAGAGTGTCAGTTACTGTGAGCTTGCTGTATTATCCTTTTTCCCACTGGCCACTATTGGACATAAGGCACAGAACTAACTAGATTAATCTTGGGATTTACCCAGTACAGCAGTCTTTACTGAGTTCTGCAATATTTCTGGCCAGGCTTGGGTTTTGGTCACAGACTCTTGGAAATAGATGAGGCAGCGGTACATCTGAGCCCAGCCTGTTCTGGGGACTTTGTTTACTGTGTAAAAATCCTCACTGATGTGGCTTAGTTGGAGGCTTTCCATTATTTCAATCATCTCAGAGAAAGGAAATGCCTTTTCTGGTTTTAGCTGGTGTCAGTCATAATTTATGTGGTGCTGTAGGGTTTAAGTAACACCTTCTACTGATATGGTTTTGAGTTTAAATCCATATTATTTAAAGATGTGGTGGCATTCTTTTTTGTTAATAATGAATTTTAGAAAAGCTGTTTAAAAGCATAAATGAGAAGAATAGTCTGGCTCTGTCCTCTTCAACAAAGTAGCTTCAAATTAACCTAATTTTTCTTAATAAATAGATTTTTGCACTGCGCTTTAAATTGAATATTAATTCTATTTAAGACTGAGCATTCAACTAACAGCCCAACATGTCTATTTCACACTCCACACTAATGTGAATTCATTTTAGAGGCAGTGGTGCTTATTGGTATCTACAAAGTTTTAATTGTCTCAAGAGCCAGAGACACCACAGGTAACTCTTTTCTTCTGCACCACCTTTATGTATTAAAATGCTACAGCTGTTTGTTCTACAGGGGATTTTAAGAGTTGTTCTCTCTCATTCTGGGGCGCTACATGTAAAATATTCTATAAATATTTCTTTGCCTCTTGAATGCTCATCTTTCTCATTTTGTCATTTGAAGGTTGAGGATCTTTAGCTGGTAAGTGTTACAGTTTTTGTTTGGTGGTTTTGGGATTTTTTTTGAGAAACGGTGTTTGCTATTATTAACTGTGCATATTATGCCTGTTTTCTGTAGCAAGTAGTTGCTTCATAACTATGTCATAACGTGTTGTCGGTACTTGAAGAAAGCTATTGCCTGATTATTCCACTTTTCTTTGTCTTTCTCAGTTCTGTGCCAATGACCCTGAAGTGTTTGTCCAAGCAGCACTGTTGGCTCAGGATTATTGCGATGCCATAGACCTAAATTTGGGTTGCCCCCAAATGATTGCAAAGAGAGGTACATGCAAATCTGAACCCTGGATAAACACAGAAATGGCATGTTTCAAATGTCAATGTTGGCAGTAAAACATCAAGAGGACCAAATTGAGCTTTGGGGGGGGGGTGGCTGCAGTACTGCTGAAGTCAGGCTTAGTTACACCCACTTTAACAGGTAATGCTTTGTAGTACCTAAAGCAAAAATTAGATACTCTAATAATTAATTCCAACTTCTCTTGAGTGACACCTCTTGTGTCTAGAATACCTTTCCGAAAAAGTATTTTTAGCAAGAGCTTGATTTTCTTTCTGATTTCAGTTGCTCAAACAGCCTAATTTTGCAAGACTGCATTTAAAATTATATCATGCAGGCACTTAGCATCTCCTATTTCCTTGATACTTGCACAGAGTTTATTCACGTTAGTGTATAAGAGGATAACACCTGCTGAATCCCTTAAAGATATTGCAAAGATAGCTATGTTTGAAAACCAGAACCAGTGTTTGAAAATTTTGGATCAGTTAGGATGTTGAGGAAATATTTGTTCAGTAACTGCCCATTCCTCTTCTAAAATGTCTTTCAAAGACTAATAGGAAATGATCAGTGGTGTACAGGGCAAATAGATCTTTCAATCTGATCAGTCCTGAAGGGAATTTTTAAGCACATGGTATAAGTCCCTGAAAGTTGGACTTTGAGCTGCCAGTGTCAACACACCAGCCTTAGGGAGTAGCAGTGAAAAGTAGGGTGTGGGGATTCATTGTTTATCCTGTAAATCTAGAGTGGCATGGGAAACAGAATGATCCAACTCTTCCAGTTTGGGCAGGACAGAGCAACTCTGTTTCTGCTAGTGAGGCATATGAGTGTCCGGATCTTTGTATGTGAACATTTACGAAAGCTGTATACTTCAGAATCTAACTCTTCCGTACAAGTCTGTCATATGCTATTTTATTATAGGTCACTACGGAGCATTTCTGCAAGAGGAGTGGGATCTTCTTCAGAGAATGAGTAAGCCTTTAGAGAGGCCTCACTTTAGAGAGGCTTCACTTTCAGAGGGAATGGGATGAACTCATCATTGAGAGGAGGTTTAGGGATTTTTGGGGGAAAAGAGGTACAGCATGTTTCTTTGGGGAGGGTTGTATTTGGGGTTTGTTTTTTTTTTTTCTTTCTTACTGCATTCCAGTGGCACTCTCAAGATACTATCCTACTACAAACTCATGCTAGATCTGCTAAAAGACTTCAGTACCTGAAACAGACTTTAGGTGAAAGTGAGTCAATTAAGTCCGAATCTAATGATGGCTTAGTGGCTCTCCCAACTCTAGAACCAGCAGAACTCCCAGTGCCTTACTTTTTCACTTTGAAGTTCTCAGGTGCCAGGAGTTGTGTTTCTGCTTGAAGCCACAGTTGCCGTTTTATGATCACCTCAGTGTACTCCTTCTATCCGCACCATAGCAAGTTATGCCTCTCTTCTCCAAATTTGTGTAGGATGTTTTCAGACTATCGGTAGCACTTGTGAACAGTATCATATTTTTCTAAGAAATACATTTGGAACTGATTTAAAAAGCAAGGTTTTGGTCATTGTGTAGAGCTGAGAATGTGCCTTCACCCCACTTCAAAGCAAGCGTCTGAACCGTGAAGTTAGAGAGTCTTGCTTCTGTTTGCATTCCCTGTGGTCCAGGGAATCTTGAATGATGTTTGGCATCAAGACACTGCTGAGAACCTGGATAGACAGACCATGCTTCCCTGCCCAGCATGTAATGTGGTTGTTAGGGCACTTTTCTTAGGAGTGAAAGATGCAAATCAGAACAGCCTCAAGGTGAGAAGAGAACCCAGGTCATCTAGTTGGGTGAGAACCCAGGCTCTCTAGTAAGAGAGTTGTGTTATTAGGCTATTGTATAAGGTGGGCAAAGCTTCCTCTTCCTCCTTCTCCCCCAGCCGCCTTTAAAATGGTGGAGTACTATTTTCTGCTTGCACTTGTATACATCTTGCTTGCTATCATTAGAGCTTCTAGGATTTGGATTAGAAGAAAGCAGGTGACTTCCCACATTATACATCCAAGCTCTGGAAGAGAAGAGAATTTCAGGCATGCCATTGCTCAGTGTTTTTCTGTTGGCTGTCTTCGCTAGCTCTCTTTTTAGTAGTTTTCCAATTCCGTGCACTGCGTAAAGACTATGGGAGTTTAACATGTTGTTATGAATTTAACCCTGACTCTGCAACCTACATTTACTACTTCATTAGGTCTATAGCCTACCTCAGTTGATAAGCCTCTGCTTGCCATGGACAAGACTCTACTTGTCATGATCATTTGGGTGATAATTTGGAAAGAAGCAAAGGATCTCTTGTAGGAAAGGTAGACAAGCGAGTGTTAATGTTGTTGGCAGGTCAGGAGAAGTACAATAGCCTGTGATGATAGTAAACCTGTATCAATGATTAAGATTTGAGGGGGGTGGTCCTTGAAAGTGAAGGTTTGATGCAGTGGAAACATTAGGGCTATTAAATGCTGACTATTTTATGCCTTCTTGTTAGAATGCAGATTTTGTGCTTCATGTTTTACTATTACTTGATTAACCTGTGCAATAAGGATTGCAGAGGACATTGCTGATTGTTTAAGCTGTGAGAACTGCATCGCATTACCTTTTCAGGCTTTTTCCATACTACACACAGTATCAGATCTTGAAGAGAGTAGGCACTTTTCATAGCATTGTGCAGCCCACTTACCTGTCTTTTCAATCTTTCCCAGTTTTACTGGCTAACGAGAAGCTCTCTGTTCCCATCACATGCAAAATCCGCGTTTTCCCAGAAATTGACAAGACAGTGAAGTATGCACAGATGCTGGAGAAAGCTGGCTGCCAGGTAAGGAGGCAGCTGCTCCCTGTACTGTTGCATTGGACACGTGTCTCTCTATAAAGCATCTGATGACCGGATCTTGGTGTACTGTGGAGATGAATAGGCTACATTGTTTTACAGAGAAAACGGGATGCAGAGAGATTGTATGTATTTGCAGTCATAGGCAGCAGGTCAATGGTATGATATGGAAGACATCATGGCTTCAGAGTCTCTCTTGTAATCACTGCACAGTGGAGCATCCTTCGCTGTGGCTGAGCGTCTCAGTCTAACATAGTGCTGCAGGAGGCACTGTGAATGCATGAAATCCACAGGGCTATAGAAAAAAAACAGTATCAAAGATGGCCACCACTAGTGAAGAAATAGGCAGCCTTCTAGGATTTAACTCCAGTTAAATTGGAAGAGACGGTCTGTAGTTAGAGCCAGTACTGACAGTATTCAGGCCTTCTGCTGAGGAGCAAGCCAGATCAATATATCACAAATTCCAAACTGAATCACAAATGGGACCCAATGCAATAGGAAAGCTGTAGGTTCTCCCAAGATATGATCTCATCATGTCGTGGAATAGCAAGCTGAAAGAAGCCCAAGACTATGCCATGGTAGGTGAGCTGCTGATATCTTTCTGCGATCCCTGCACTGTTGAAATAGCAGTGGGAATTCAGTGGCACCCATGAAGTGCATGGGGTGAAAGGAAATTTTTGTCAGTGGAGTTGTTCCAGTGGTTCATACACATGAAAAGTAAATGTAACTTTGTGTTCTAGCTGCTGACTGTGCACGGCCGTACTAAAGAACAGAAAGGACCACTTGCCGGTGTGGCATCTTGGGAGCACATTCAAGCTGTCAGGTTAGTGAGCAGTACCAGTCTTAGTGGATTTCTGCTAACATGCTATGAAGGTAGATTTTAAGCAGCGTGTGCAGTGGCATTGAAGAGCAAACAAATTTGTGTGACAGGAGTAGGATTTCTGGGTTGACTCTAAACATTCTAATTCTCAATTTTATGCATCTGTTTTATTCACTGGTATAGAAAAGCTGTAAGCATTCCTGTGTTTGCAAATGGAAACATCCAGTGTCTCAGTGATGTGGAAGAATGTATCCGTAAGACAGGAGTGCATGGTGTCATGAGTGCAGGTAAAGAAAATGAACTTTTACGCATAATAGATGAGAATATGAACTGTTTCTTACTCTCTTAGCAGCCCACATATGCATTAAAAGCTTACGTCAGACTGACTTGGTGAACAGACTTGATTGAAAGCTGAGTGGCCATTCTGTCTTCTCTTATACTGGCCATCTCCGGGAATCACTTAAGATTTGTAAGAACTGTTATGTTGGCCTTGTAGTACCATTGAGTGGACAGCTCAAATCTAATTACTTGACAAAGGCATATGGGACTCCTGTTGTCCTGGAATATTTTCATGACATCTGTTAATCAGTGGAATGGTTTTTGAATGGATCTTGATGCAGTAAGTGCATCCACTGATTAATATTCCTGCAGATGGTTCATGCTGGGTTGGGACAAGAAAGAATTGGTGTAACTTCCTACAAGAAGAGCTAGGATAGACATCAGAAAAAGCTTCCAATCACTCACATAGTTAAAACAATGAAACATATTTTCTGGGAGGTTGTAGAATCTTATTTTTAGAAAATAATGGTTAACAAAAGGCTTGTGAAGCTAGTGGAGAAAAGCATAGTGAGAAGCAGTATCTGTAAACTTAGGCCAGACAAATGTGAATACAGACATAAGGTAGGACACCCATTGTCCAAGTATTTAACCATTGGGCAGCAAAAGCAGTGTTTTCTCTATTTACTGATTTTTTTTTTACTGTCTTCGTGTCAAGGTTGGATGCCTTTCTGAAGAATGTAGTTTAATTAGATATGAGCTATTTGGCTCAGTTAGGAATTGTATAGTGAAATACAGTATGCTGAGGTCAGGCTAGAGTTTTATGGACCCTGTGTTCCTCTTTGTGAGTACATGGCTGATGCGTCTGTGACTGGCTGGTAGAATCACAACAGAGCTGATCAAGCTCCAGAGCCTAGATTTTGTTTTCTGTTTCAATCCTGAAATGAAAGTTTGAGTATTTCTTTTCATTCCCTAGAAGGTAATCTTCATAACCCAGCTTTGTTTGAGGGCCGAAACCCATTGGTGTGGGAGATGGCTGAGGAGTATCTGGAGATAGTGCAGAAGTACCCTTGTCCATTGTCTTATGTTAGGGCTCATCTCTTCAAGCTCTGGCATCACACGTGAGTATCTCCAGAGAACTCTTAATGTTTTCAGGGCTCATCCTGCTTAGCAAGTGTCTGGCTTTTCTGGACAAGGATTTGTTTGGCCAGAATTAGTATGCTGCAAGGTTTTCTTTCCTGGACCTGGCTGGAGAGAATGTGGGCTGAGGCCTTTACACTTCACTGCATATCTGGGAAACAGAGCATGGGGAATTAACAAGTTACCACAAGATAAGCTAGGGCGTGAGCTCACAGCACATCAGCTACCGTGTGGTAATTGCCCATATGCACACATGCGCTTTGTGGCAAACATGAGTTAACTAGCTCCTTGTTCATTGTGAGGCAAGCTGTCTTGCATTTATTGTGGAGTAAGAGCACGGCCATGGGCAGTTACTGAGGAGCAGCTGACGCACTGTATGTTCATATTAGCTTATCTCAAAGTACCTTGGTTGTGTGCCAAGTATTTACTTGGAGAAGAGCAGGTATGTGTGCTTTTCTCTGGACTTACAAGAAAGAAGATAAGCTTCTACCAAAGGCAAGTGCAGCAAGAAAAATCTATAAAAAGCTTTTATAAAGACATTTGTAGTTGATCTCCTCAGTCTAGCAATAACGAATAAATATGACTTGATGTTTGGGATTTGCCTCAGGCTTCAAGTTTACCAGCAGCTGCGTGAAGAATTAGCAAAAGTGAAGACTCTAGAGGGCATTGTAGATGTCAACAGGGAGCTGAAACTACGATGCCAGGTACCAAGATGGGCCCTAATCTCCCAGAACAACGCTGTCCTCACTTGGTGGGAACTTACCGTGTATGTCACGCAGTTGATGTCTGTTAGCCACTTCATTGGAACTTTGTGGCTTACCAACCTCGATATTGGTAGTTTACTACAGTAGCAGCCCCTTAAGCCTGAATAGCTTTACGTGGGATAAAGTTTATTTAGGAGTTACAAATCTGCTTCATTTCATCTGTCTTCATAGAGGTTTTTTGCCTATATTTAACTGTCAGTAACTGTTAGTTTAAATTGCACTTTGTGGCTTCCTGGAGTTCGAAGTATTATTTAGGGTATTTCCTGAGAACTCCAGGAAGACTGACTGTAACTCTATGCTGCAGGAAGAAATAGCTAATCAGAAAGAAGGAGAAAAGCCAAAAGAAGGGTTGCCTTTTTTCCACTGGATCTGTCAGCCATACATCAGGCCAGGGTGAGTTATCTATTCTAACATGGACAGGTACCCATAGGCCTTTACCACCCATACTATGAGTACAGACCCATGCAGTTCTGTTCTAGGGGCTTACATTCATTTGAAAATAAGTGAAGACTTTGGATTATTTTCATTCTGGTTTGGTTTTTTTCCTGGTTATTGCTTTGTTTGTGGGGATGTATGCATCTTCTCCCTTAGATTCTCCTCAGATTTCTCTCTCTCTGGAAAGTAAAAATCAGTAATTCCACTGCAGCTCAGAAAGAGAACCTGACATGCAACAGACGTGCTACCTGACAGTACTGTATTGTTAGATGTAACACAAATGTTGCTGGTAACTGCCAGGGTAGCAAAGATGGGAACTAAATTGTATTCTATAAAGGATGCTTGTGTTGTATGGACAAACTTTTCAGATAGCTTATTCCCTTCCTGTTGTGCAAATTGGGCTGAGGAAGAGAATGAGCATGTCAAGATTAATACTCAAGTAAATACTTAAGTAAATTAAGTAAATACTTTAGTAAAACCTGGGAATAACAGGTTAACAGGTACCTAACTAATTCAACTGGCCAACTTTAATTGACTTCCCAACCAATATATCTGACTGTGTCTGTTATTAACAGCCAGTGTTAACAAAAAAATTAGGTTTTTCTATTCACTTTTAAGGGCAATGAAACTTCCTTGTAATTTAGCCATGATAGAAAGGTTTACAGTTTACCCAGATTTCTGTCAACCAGCATAGTGGCCAGGGAACACCTGCTTCTTCCCTTCAGCCAACTTACGATGATATTCACTGTTTCAGGCCAAAGGAGAGATGCAAGGAGAATGGAGCCAGTGGGACTGAAAAAGGTGTGCTAGGGAAACGTGCTCTGGAAGAGGAGGAAGATGGAAATTCTGAGCTTCTGTCAAAGAATAAGCAAAAAAAGAAGTTAAGAAATCCAAACAAAAGCTTTGATCCATCTTTAAAACGTAAGTTCCATTTATTGGCATAAATGCATGGAAAGTTGCTGATACCACATTTGATATAAATTGCCACTACTTTATTTTCCTTGTTTATGTAGTTGTAGAACTTCTTTAAAAAGAGGGGGGATTATCAGGAAATTTTGATAGTAGGCAATGTGATTCAAATTATGTTCATTAGTAAAGAAAACAAGGATCAAAGAAGTAGGTTACTGATCCCCTGTAGGCATCCTTCTAAGATCAAAATGCTTTACAGACTAAATTGTAGCTGTCAATAGTATTTGAAACTGAAATTTCATATGCATTTCAAGCAGATGTCCTCCTCTTTTACACTTGACTTACTTGAGGATTAACATTTTCTATGTTTGGATTTAGCTTAGAGGCACTTAAAAAGTCAAAGTATCTTTACCTTTGCACTGTTCTTTGAGGTACTGTATTTTTATTTTAAAGAGTCTTTCTCTGGCTAGAAAAGCACCAAGCTGTGTCTGATCCTGATTTTTTTACTTCTTCCGTATAAAAATACCATTGCTGAAATCAGGTCTCTCTCTTTTCCAGCCAAATATGCAAAATGTGATCAATGTGGAAACCCTAAGGTAAGTCAGTGCCGGTGTCCATTAAAGCATTTCCATTAAATGAAAATTAAATGACCATGTAGTGGCTAACGGCTCAATGTCCAGAAGGAGATCGGTGACAAGTGGTGTCCCACAGGGGTCCGCATTTGGACCAGTACTGTTTAATATCTTCATCAGTGGGATCAAGTGCACTCTCAGCAAGTTTGCAGACAACACCAAGCTGAGTGGTTGACAGGCCTGAGGGACGGATGCCATCCAGAGGGACCTGGACAAGCTCGAGGAGTGGGCCTGTGTGAACCTCGTGGTTCAACAAGGCCAGGCGCAGGGTTCTGCACCTGGGTCGGGGCAACCCCCGGTATCAATACAGGCTGGGGGATGAGGGGATTGAGAACAGTCCTGCGGAGAAGGACTTGGGGATACTGGTGGATGAAAAGCTGGACATGAGCCAGCAATGTGCACTCACAGCCCAGAAGGCCAACCATCTCCTGGGCTGCATGAAAAGCAGAGTGACCAGCAGGTTGAGGGAGGTGATTCTGCCCCTCTACTCTTTTCTGCTGAGACCCCACCTGGAGCACTGCGTGCAGCTCTGGGTTCCTCAGCACAGGAAAGACATGGACCTGTTGGAGCGGGTCCAGAGGAGGCCACAAAAATGGTCAGAGGAAAGGCTGAGAGAGTTGGGGGTTGTTCAGCCTGGAGAAGAGAAGCTCCGGGGAGACCTTACAGCAGTCTTCCAGTACTTAAAGGGGACTTACAAGAAAGATGGGGACAGACTTTTTAGTAGGGCCTGTTGCAATAGGACAAGAGGTAATGGTTTTAAACTAAGAGAGGGCAGATTTAGACTAGACATAAGGAAGAAATTTTTTACAGTGAGGGTGGTGAAACACTGGAACAGATTGCCCAGAGGTCGTAAATGCCCCATCCCTGAAAACATTCAGGGTGTGACAGGGCTCTGAGCAATCTGATCTAGTTGAAGATGTCCCTGCTCACTGCAAGGGGGTTGGTCCAACCCAAAGGTCCCTTCCAACCCAAACTATTATAGATTCTAAATCCTGAGGTCGGGGCCATGCCAGTGTCCAGTAATGCACGCATAACAAGTCCTGCTGATACAGTGGGGGGGAGGGGAACCTTCCATATTTAGGCAAAAGCCTCTTTTAACTGTAACCAATCTCTGAGGTGAAGGTGCTGCACAAAACATATGTAGGTTCTTTGAGATCATTTGCCTGCCTTTCCAAAAAAGTGCACTTTCTGCTGCTGAGGATATTTATTGCTAAGACCGTTGAGTGGGTTAGGTGAACTTCCCAAGATCTCTTGGAAACAAATCTCCAAACTTCCAGTAATTACACATGTATATTCTACTGTGAAATTAAAACCAAACCCCCTCTTACTAGGCTTAGTGGTGGATGGTGTTTTTCTGCAAGGATTGAGGATTTGTTGTTGCTTATTATAGTAAACAATAATTATTTTATTTTCACTGATACAAGTTTCTTTACACCCCATCCCAACCCAGGGCAATAAATGTGTGTTTAACATGTGCCGAGGATGCTGTAAGAAAAGAGCATTCAAAGAGACAGCAGACTGTCCAGGTAAGTGCAGCTGTCCTTACAAGTCATTGAGCAAATGTCTCATCTCCCATGTATATTCATTACTTTACTTTAATCTTTGGTTTGGGGGGGTGGGGGGTGTTAAAAACCTACCTACATAGCTATCTAAAATTTTATAGTACAATTTTAAAAGCCTGCTCTTCCTTCTATATATGGTATTTCTTCTGCTTCCAAAGCCTTGGGATGCAGTTTCCAGACTATGAGGACCCATTTTTTTGTAAGGAATGAGCTGTTCTGTTTACCAGTGTGGTCATCTCATTTCAGTTTCTTTTTTTTTTTTTCTTACCCCCTCCCCGCCATCCTTGCTTCTTCAGGTCATGGATTACTTTTTAAGACCAAATATGAAAAATCCCTTTCATGGCAGAGTAGTCAAAGAGTAATTCAAAACCCAGAGATCAGTCGGAGAGGAGATGTAGATGTGGGGGAGACTGCTGTACTGAAGGAGGCTGGTGACAGTGCAGTGTGAAGCTTTGGAAGTGAATACTTAAAGAGCTCCTGCCAGGCCTGTGCTTCCCTGGGCCAAAGAACATGCCGTCTCCAGCTCACCATCAGCTGTGTGAACTTGTTCCACAGGTTTATCTTACGTTCTGGAAAAGTTTTATTTAAGTAAAAAGCTGCTTACTCAGGGAATTCTCCTGCATTTGAAATAAAAAGGATGCAATTAAATTTCTCATGCTGTGTTTTAAAGACTGAAAATGCTGCATTTTTGGGTGGGGGCAACCTATATAAGCTGCCATCACAATCCACCTACCATACAAGAGTATGTTCATTAACCCTTTGTGTCCTGTTTTTAATATTGGGGAATAAATTTCTTGTATTAGAACAGCCTTCTGGCATGCTAAAAATAGCGATGTCAATGACTTCTTCACTAACAGAAAATGTGTTACGGTTGTCTGAGTTTCAGCAGACCATGTTTTCAATGCAGAAAGGAATCCAGCTGTACTTTGAAAACATAAATGTAAAACTATAAGATGTTGCTATAACCACATTGTGTATTAACAATTACTAGTTTTATACAGTATGAGAAAGCTTAACGGTCTCCCATGAGCCAAAGGTTAGAGGAAAATTAAATCTCTATTTTAATAGAGAGGGTTGTCTGAAATTATGTGGTAAGTTAGAAGCAAGTCTGTGAACCTTTCCCTGCTCAAAGTCTGATACTTAATTATATGATCATTCTTTCTCCTTCCCACCTGATAAATGCTGTGAGAAGTGCATCAAAACTAGATGCAGGGCTGCACATGCAAGACCCCTACCTGGCTTTTACCCTTTTTCCCCATGGGCTTTGTGTGTCTCCTGGGTACTGAGTCATGTAGCCTTCCAGTGTTCAGTATGCTGTGAAGAATGTCAGCAGCCAAAAAAAACCCAAACAAAACCCAACCCAATTGTATGCAGCTGTTTAATAGACTGAAATGGAAGTCAAGCCATCCCATGCTTCTGCTAGAGCAAATAAATAAAGCTTAGCTCAGCTTTGAAAATTTATCTCCCTGTGGCCTGTTTTCTGAATGCAGTTTATTTCACTGCATGCTTAGTGACCCTGCTCCAGAGTATGCTGCCATTTCCTGCAGCTGCAAATCGAGCATCTTTGCTGCAGCCCTGCTAGCACCTTCTTAGCACACTAAAAGCAGCAGGCCTGTTAATGTTGTCTTTCTTGTCACATGTGGCCTACTGAAGGGAACAAAGTGATGATGCGTCATGGTGACTGTAAAACATGCAGTCTGGCCATGCTTGGTCTGGCAAAGCCGGCACATTATGAATGAGCCCTGTGTAGCACTAGAGCCTTTAACTCTAAACTTAGCAGGTCTTAAACTACTGTTCCTCCAAGGGAAGTGGAGAAAAAGGGGCAGGGGGGGGAAGCCCGGATGGGGGGAGTGGTGTAGGAGAAAGAAAGAAGGAGGTGGGGGGACAGGAATGACACAGAGTTCTGTGCCTGGCCTGGGTTCTGAGCACCCATTCTTGCCTATCTAAAGTGGCTTGCCAGCAACTGAGACCAGCTCTGATGGGTGTAGAGCCCAACCACTGCACTAGCCAAGGACCCGCTTCCAGCAAGTCAAACCTCTGCTTCACATGGCCAGACCCTCAAGAGATTTGGCATATGTTTACAAGCATGCTCTGCTTGCTAGACTAAGCGTGCCTGTTTTAAGCCAGTAAGTTTTCCTCCATTTTTATTCATAACTGGTCTTAATTTTTTGTTTTAATTTATTCTAGGCTGGTGTGTAAACTAACATTTCTCTAACAGCCTACTGCAGCACTGTACTGGCCAGTAACAAATTATGTTGTGGTCGAGCTGTCAGTTTCGTAAGCAAATAAAGCAAGCACATTGCCAACACAGTGTCTAGCAAGTGGACCATGCTGTTGTATGTAGTAATGTATTCTGAGTGGCTACTCTGTATTATCACTTTCTGGTCAATAGTTCTAACAGTTGATGGTTTGAGGGTGTGGCTGGGTAGGGGGGCTGCTTCATTTCATAAACAAAACAGCTCATCCTCTTTTAGCTGGTGCTATGTGTTCTTATGTTCAGTCTGTGCAGCAGAACCTCCACAGACTGGAGCTGACTTAGGTGTGTACCTTACACAAATTTAAAATAAAATAGGTCATTTAGCATCAATGGTGGACATGATATAGCTGTTTTGAACACAACTGGGAGGACAGGAGCCAGGAGGGAGACTTTTATGGTTTCTTTCCTTCATGTTTCATCTGGCTGACATTTTCTAGAATCCCAATTGCAGAGAGTCTTCCTCTGCCTGTCAGAATCTGTCAGATATTCCCTTTTGGAAGTTACAGTGGGTCTTAAAGGAAATGAACAAGAAACCCAGAATACTAGGTCTGCATAAAGCACTGGCAAAGTGTCTTCTCAGCGCATAAGAGCCCTTGCCTTGGAAAAGAAGGATTGCTGAACAGTAATAAACCAAAAGTGCCTCCAAGGTCAGAAAACAAATGCAGCACCATGCATTTCTGAAAACAGGGAAGATCTTTGCCTGCCCCACCCCCAATCAAAAGAGGGGCTCACGACTTTTTTTTTTTTAATGACAGAAACACAGCACTCAAGAATCAGAAGATAACAGCATGCCCTGATTATTTCATAAACCATTTTTAACTTCTCAACAACCATTCCCTGCTTATGTGTGCGCGCGCGTTCATGCATGCACGTGTACACACACCTCCTCGAGCCCTGGCAAGATCTGTTTATATTTCCTAACTTGCATTACAAACTATGTTATAGTTTACAGTCATGAGTTCATAAATGGACTGGAACAGTATGCTGAAAAAAAACACCCTAAGCTACTAGTAGCTATAGTCTTATTCAATCCATGGAGAAACATTCTCATTCAAAGCATTAATAATAAGACAGCCCACAAGCAAGACTAACAGCTCACTAAGCAGAGCACCATATGTGAAGCAGAGGCCTTTGACCTACCCTTATGTCAATCACCCTTATGCTCACTTTCTTCTGTTCTGTGTTCAAATTTTCCATGCTGTTTCTTCAGGCACCCTCCCTATCACATGATCATGTGCATCTTAATCTCTCTGGACATTTATCTACATCTAGCTAGCTTTTATCTACCGTTCCCATTCATTCACACTAAGTCCTCTAGTGGGACCACAAGAGGTAAGAACTTCATGTTGTGGATTTAGTGCAGCTTTCTACAGATTATGACAATAAAAGTAGTTCAAACTCTCCTACTGAGTCTTCCCATTTCATTTGCTCGTTACTTGAACAAAATATTTTCCATGATGTTCTGGGAATACCATCTTCCAACTTTAATCAGCTTGTTCACCAAGACTTTCAGCAGCTTTCATAGTTTCTGACTACCCTTGTATTCAAATCAAGTTTAGACACTAAGCTGGTAGATGTTAACTCTAGCTTGCCTTGTGAATTGGAACTAGCACAGAAACCAAGGGGGAGGGAAAGGGTGTGGCACTTACCAGATAGCCCAGTGATTATTCTGGGAGAACCAAGTTTAAAAATGCTTCTCTGCCTTATTTAAAGATAGGAACTTGAAACCACATCTCCCACCTCCTGTGGAAATAGTCCACTTACTTACTTCTTTCCTTGCCACAGACATACACTTTAAAGCTGTCAAGTAGTCTGAGTTCCCTGGTCTGTTTGAAAAGCCCCTCTTCTAATAAAAAGCCAAATGTTCATTATCATGGAATTTCAAACTCCTTACCTGACCCCTTCCTGTTTACAGTTTCCCAAAAACATCAGAAAGCTCAGTCATTGTCCTGCTCGCTGTGCCAGAGAAAATTTACAAAGTCAGAAGAAGCATTTGCATGAGAAACAGCCACTGTTACAATACAGTAGTGGGACTGGTGCTATATGAGAGATTTGGGTTATATTCTTAACCACACAGTGGGATTTTAGAACACATCTCTCATGAGTACAGTCTTATCACAGAATCACTTACCAGTGTGAAGAAAGGATCAAGCTGGCTTTAGGCTCCTAAATTCAGGAAGGGCCTTATACTTGAGAATCCTAAATGGAGACATTTCTATACAGAATTAGTATCTAAGGCATATTCGTCCCCACCCTCTCTGCCAAGGCATTTGTTAATAGGCAATGCAGATAGATGCATGCTTATCTTGTTAGTTCCTGTCCCATGACATGGCAGAAGACTGCAGTGCTCCTAACACTGGACTGGAATACTGTTCAGTTAGGCACTGCAACACAAAACTCCCTTAGTGCATCTAACTACAAATCACCATGCTAATGGAAAAAAAGGTGGCAACCTGAACTTTCAACAGGCACTCTAGAAGATTATAACCTTGCAATTAATAAGGTAAAGATGACCAGTGTATCAATTTCTTAATCAACAATGCTTATGAATTAGGAGGCACTATTACAACATGAGTAAAGCCGAGCCATTTACCATTCATACTGAGCTCACCTGCACCTACACTAACTAGGGATTACTTTCAGGCTAGGTAATATATTAATTATCCTGTTTAATAAAAAA
>VYZW01027653.1:5134-15786 GCA_013401315.1 Balaeniceps rex | reverse complement strand
ATCGTGATGGTAAGGAACAGAGTCTTTGGAGAGGCAGCATCTCATTTGCAGCGAATTCCTGGATGGTTTTTCTTAAATTGGCTCTTCCCCAGGAGTAGCTTAAATGTGGTTATTCATTTAAATAGTTTACTACTGGGAAAACAAAGCTCTATAAAGTACAAGATCTCATTTGCAAAGGGGGTCCTGGGGACTGAAAGTGGATATACACGTGCCATGTGTTGCAGCCTCCATCTTCTGCTTTTCCTGCTGTTAGGAAATAATTTTAAAATTACCTAAAATAGGAACAATACACTCAATGGGTGAACAAAAGGCTCAGATCTGTCTCCACAGCAGAGCCCACAGTGGTAGCCTTCAGCAATAGTTCCTGTAGTCCACAGAAAAAGAAGAAGCAAGTGGTTATTGGGAGGAACAGCACAGCCTCCTCCCAGGAGGGATGTCACAAACTGAGGGAGGGCTGGGCTGTCGTGTGCAGGAGCCTCTGGCCACAACTGTACTAGTAAAAGGGATGTGCCTAGGACCATTCTTTGGTCATGAGAGCATCTGGCATGTAACAGCTCATGTCCATGCTGATTTAAAAAAAAAAAAAAGAGCTCTCTTGTGCTCTGAAACAGAGAGGCTGCCTCAAAAATGTGTTTGGAAATTATTTCTGGTTGATGCTAAGTCTTGAGTCATGCCTATGCCCAAAGTATGTCAAGGATCAGTCTGACAACAACAGAAGTTACTGACTTCCAGTGCAACTTCTCTTTTCAGAGATCCCTTGGAATTATATAACAGAAGGGTTTTTATCACCTAATTTAGGGACAGAATAAACTCCATCCTTGGGTCATTCATGCTTATTAAAAGAGCCCAGACCACTGGTGATAAAAGCTCTAGGGAAACAATGCTTCTTTCATATATTCAAAATTTCTCCACCTGGGATAGTTTCTTCTATGACAGTATGGAGAATATCGTTCAGGAAATACACTTTAAAACCATCATGAGCACAATGAATTGCCCTGAAAATAACTGCCATCCTACTAATGACACTCCAGCACTGGCCCTTTTTATCTAATGCTTCCTTGAAACATCAGAAAATGTTTTACCATCAGAAAGTCCTATAATGTGATGGTATTTGTTGGAACGGAACCTGGTATCATCTGTAATTTTAGTTTTATTGTCCAACAGAATTTTTTAAAAAAAAGTCTCAGAAATAACTGCCTACTTTTTTTCTTTTAGGTTTTATCCAATGTTCTGTTCAGGCCCTTGTGCAGTCCATGGTTGGCTGAACTATTTTTGAGAGTCTAAAAAAACTTCAGAGACACTTCTAAAAGTGTTTACATTAACTACAGAGTGTAGAAAAGAAAAAGGGGGATCTTTAAATTTGAATTTGATTCTCTTCTATACTGTAGTGTCTATAGATTGGAACCTGGCTTTAACAGTTAATGGTACATGCTTTCCTTGGCATACTGTTAGCGTTAAAATTTAATATCATGTACGGGATCATCGGTGCTATTATACATAAATGAAGAAGACAAAGCTCCTTTTCAGGTAAAGTACATAACTTCAATATATGCATATTTCTGCTATATATTACTCATTTTTTTTTCTGCCAACTATTTTATCATAAACACAGAAACTAGCTACAGTCCCCAAAGGAAGGAATTAAATGTAAGAATGCAGATACCACTCCTAGGTTTTTCAAATTCTCTGAAAAACTGTGATTTAGATTTTCTAAATGGAATCACAGTTATTATGTTCAAGACATGATTTTTATTTATTTTTAAAGGGGTAACTAGGAGAAGTGAGTTAAAGTTTCATATACTTTATAAAACCAGTATTTTATGATGTTGATGTTTGTCTTCTTCCCTGAACAATGGTTTCTATTAGTGTCTTGTATGATTAAGTCTGTCTGATTATTAACAGATTCATAAAAATGTTTTTTTTTTTACCCTTTTTTCTATTTTGTTGTTTGTTCTGTCTGGGAAGGAGATTTCTTTCTAAAAAGACAAAGAGCCCAGTTGCCTGAATGTAATTGTATTCTCAGTTTACTTTAAGCAGAGATTTTAGTTGATCTAGAGTAAAAAATGTTGGGCTTTTGCTGTAAGCCAAGTGAACAGAAGCTGTGCATTCCCATTTTTTCCCTGACTTTATTACCTAATTGTTATTCCTTGTTACATGGTGTCTGCCATTATTTTATTTATTTATTTTGCAGCAGGTTCCTTTTCTCTTACACTTGTTCTAACTGGTTTTAAACCCTTCATGCCACAGTGACCAATGGAAAATCACCATGTCTGACACTAGGAGACAAAAGAAGCAGGAGGGGTCTGTGAAAAACACCTGCAAGAAGCGAAGCACAGTGTGGATGGAGATGATTCACGTCTCTGCAGTGATTCTTCAGTAAAAGGTAGCAGAGCAGAACCAAAGACCATTTTCACTCGTCTTGAATTCATTTCACCTGATCTCTAAAGTATTTCCCTACTACCCACTGGAGCTTTGAAACAGGCTGCATGTCTGAGTACTGCTTCTTTTTTTTTTTTAATTCCCAAAAAAGTGAGATTAAAAAAGGCAGCTAACAGAGGGAGAAGCTGCAGGCAAGTAATGCAGAAAAGAAACCCATTCGGCCATCTGTCTGTCCATCCATTTAAAGTTTCGGAGATTTTTGTGCAATCTGATTTAGAATAAAAAGTTTTTCAAAAACATGTAATGATCTTAAGTTCCTGAGTCACTTAAATGCTTTTGAAAATGTTGCTAGACATTGATGCATCCCTACCTAAACAAAGAAATGCTTTCTATTTAACGAAGCTGCTGGTAATTTTTTAATCTATTTTATGGCTATTTCAGCTGCTTCCGTGAAAAATGAGCAATTTTTTTTTTCTCTTTTGCAAGTATTTTAATGTTTGATTTAGTAACTTAGGGCTATCTTATTCCTGTTCAAGTCTATGAAAATCTGCTGGTTGCTTTTAATGGGGCAGAATCAAACGTGTTGCCCTTCACTCTGCAGACCTACATGCACAGGCTTATTTGAGTTGCTCACAGACTCAAAGTAAGTAAATTTAAGCTTGCAGAGATAAAATGAAATTGGGCTGGGAGTGACCTTCTGGACTGCTGTGCTCCCTTCTAGCACAGACAACCACAACTCTCTTACGAGTTGATTTTCCTTGGGCTTAAACCAGTGATAGGGCTTGCCCTGTTTGTATTACTGAAAAGATGCTCTGAATTTTCCTAACTTCATGGTTGAAACCTTTTCTGGCATTCCAGCTCATTTTTGCAGGAGAAGAGACTTGGGATCCAAGTCTGAGTGCTTTCTGATTGACTTCAGCTGAAGCTAGAAAAAGTCAACAAAGATTTTGCCACTATTGAGGTATAAAACCTGGATTCCTCACCTGTGCAAGTTTAAAATTAATTTCACTGGGGAGCAGATTACCTTGTTAAATTCTTTGGGGAGGTGCCTGCATTTTTCCTAGCTGCTCAAGCTCCATACATATTACCTGGAGAGTCACAGCTGAGACTTTCAGGAGTTCATCACCCAGGCCCCCTCTCTTCCTTATGGGAACTGCTTGCTGCTGCTCACTTTTGCGACTGAATTTTGGATCCTTCTAGAAAATTACTTTTTCTAAAAATTCTGGCCATATAGAAGTAATGCCATTGTTACTTGTGCGCTGTCACGCTGTGTAACTTTTATTATGTGGTTTGGGCTAATTACGCTGTTGAAAGTTTAAAAGGGAGCTGCTAAGGCCGGTGGATCTGAATCTTTGCTAAAGAAGCAGTAATTTACTACCCAGAAAGTGATAGACAATTAGGGCTGGCAATTGTAATGCCACAGGAAAGTAAAGAATGGCCCATTTCCTCTTGCACAAACAGGACATAATCTTTTTATGCTAAGTACTCTGCTTTGCAGACACACACAAGAGGCCTCGTGCTTGCATCTTAAAAGAATAAGCCTACTGATATAATATATATTATGCTCACTGAAGCTATATATTGTAAGGTTTTTACTGTAGAAGTGCTTTTGCCTTGCCAGGGTTAGACAAATATCGCATCAACCTTTTTGTTTTGCTACCATCACTGATGTTCCAGGTCCTAATAGCCAGAGGTAGGTTTCACTACATGCCAGCGTAATTGCAGAGAATATAGCGCTCGGCCTGCCCTGTCTCAGATCTGCAACTACAGCTCAGGGTGCCAGACAAAGGAAAAAGAGAGAGAAAACGCGTGTGTGTGCATGTGTGTGTGCACGTGTAGGCAGTTTTAACAGAAGGGAATTAGCTGGCTCAAAGGTTTGGTTATCGAATACAGAGAATTTCAGCTCTGGTCTCTTGACTGAGTCAGTCAGATCCACAATATCCAAAAGTGGTTATCAGTTGATGATTGTTTGATTGCCTGTGAAGTAAGTAGTTCAAACTGGGCTCCCCCAGCAAGACTCACCTGGTGTTTGTATGCCCTTTCCGGGTGCCCCTGGGCCAGCTGAAGAAGTCGATGCCTCCGGTCAGCCCCCAGCTCCTTGTAACCATCCCTTTGCTGAAGTGAAGGCTGCCTCTCCCACAGGCCTGCTGGTCTGTTGCTGGTGTAATTGCTTCCAAACCCATCTCAGTCAAAATGAGCCAAATAACCTTAAGAAGTTGAAATAATTAGTCTCAGCTAACCTGGCTGGTTTTGCCTGGGAAGGCTGGGAGGTGTTACACAAGGCCTTCTGCCAGCAGGCTGGAAGAGCTGGTGAGCTGCAGCAGCAGGACGGATGAGTGGGGCTGGGATCAGTAACCTGTACAGCCAGCATAGCTACATCTGGAAGGGGATCCAAGGGAATCTACAAATACTAAGTTGCTTTCTTCACTCTTGTGACAGCTCCAAACCCATTCCCAGAGACTAAATCAGAGTAAGAAATCATCTACCCAGCCTTACTCATCGTCCTTTGATTTTTGTGTTGTGGATACCAGTCAGCTAATGACTGTGGGTTAACCTATTAAGACTAAGCCTTGGTCCCATCACAAGAACAAAATAATCATTGCTTTCTGTGAAATCAGAGGTTAGTTCTTAAATTATGAGAGAATTTGTAATTCTTTGATCTACAACAATGCAAAAGTTCTCAGTGCAGCGAATATAAACACTTGTGCTGGTCCAGCCCAATAAACAACTACTCCTGTGGCCATTCCTTGCACCTGATCAAAACCAGTGGGATGGGGGTGTGGGAACAGCTGGTTGCTGCCAGTCCTGCAGCCAGGATGCCTGACCTGGGTGTAAAAGGGCTGTGAATCCAGTAATTTTGACAAGTACTGAATTCACCATTTAAATATTTAAAAGAGAGAAAGAGAACTAGAGATTTTCTTTTGGTGCAAACAACATTTCTCAGGTTTTAGTTTGGCACTGCTGTTGTATTATAAATCATTTACTGTAGTAATGGGATGAGCTTAAATTTCTGTGGGAGGGAGCAGCAGCTAACTGAGGGACAGGTATGAGGTGTGGCCCTGAGGTTTTCATTTCTAGAGCCACTTTCTCAACATGAGGTGCGGATAATAACCATGTAATGGAAGTTGTCACCTTTTGGCCTCTGCACCTCTAACCCTCAAATAATGGCCAAAAATGTGAAGTCGTTCAAATTAAAAGTTTTACATCTGTCAAGCTATAAATATATAGAAAAGAAGGTCTGTTATTCAGTCATGTTAAAAAGAAGTTGAAAAGCTTCTGAACTGGAGCATGGTTGCCATTATATAAGAATACATTTTTAAAGAGCATACTCTTTTTTTAATAAAATCCTCAGTTTAACTTTCATTTTTTCCTGTGTCTTATTATTTGAAGAGCAGCATATGTTAACTCCACTAAAACCAACCCACTGTTACAATACTCTGTGTGTGTGTGTGTTTTACACATATCTCCCCCAGTCTGATCACCTTTCGAGAAGCTGGTTACCTCTAATGATCTGTTTAGTCATCTGGTTCTCATTATTTCAAGGTTCAATTTCTTTTTCTGACACTAACTGGCAATGTGAGCATGAAATGTTTCCTACTGGGTGTCTCTTCTCTGTGATAGCGTTGGGCTGCAGCTGGACCAGCTTGGGAGATGCAGGAGTGAGGGTAGCTGCCTGGGATTGCACCGTGGCATTGTCTGCACTTCTGGAAGAAGCATGAAACCCAGAATGGTGCTGGTTAAGCTAATGAGTCCTACGATCAGTGATGTACCTTTGCTATGTCAGGTACACGTACCCCATACAGGTCTGAAAAAGTGAACTAGGGTATTTCTACACAGCATCTTATTGGGCAGTTGGAGCTATTTACGCACAATGTGGAGTGATGGGTTTGCTGATGTTTTTTTTAATTGAAACTGTTGTCCTCTCAAAACATTACTTGGTACAGGTCCAGCAACCCCATCCCAGCTGGTCCAACTAGTTTACATGGCCAGACATGGCTCTTCTGGCTGCAGCAGGGCTGGATCAAGCGGTTCCTACCCAGCCCACCCTTTGCTGCTCATTTCTTCTGGTACCAAAGGGTAGCTGTCATGGTTCTGTGGGCTTTCCTGTTTGTCTGAGAGGTTTCCAAGGAGGGTGAGACGTGATCCTACTTAAAAAACCCTTAAGCTAGGGATTGTGGACAGAAGTTGAGAAAGGAGCAAAATCTGAATTATAGCTGGGGCTGATGATTCTGTCACAATGAGCATTTGCTAAAATTTGGAGATGTTGCTGTGTCAGTGTACTTTCTGAAGAAATGTTGTAGGACAATACCGTCTGTCCAGGATCTGTAAAGTTCTTCATTGATTTACTAAAGTCAGTATTAATAAGGTTTTATTTTCAAGTATTTATTTAAAGATGGATCTACTTGTGAGTGTTCACAATGCTGTATGCTTATTTGTTTGTTTATTTCTGTTTACTATAACAAGATAGAAGTGTGGACCAACACTTACCAGGGCTGATACATAACGTGGTGTTATTTTAGCACAAATGCTTCCTGTTCAGCACCTGCATAAGATCAGCCATGACAACTGATGGTTTAAAATTTATGATGCACCATGTTGCCAATATGATTTCAGCTCCAAAAACATACAAACTCTACTTTAGTCTGCTTCTCTGCACATATAATTTTAAGTAAAGAGAGAAGAACTCAGGGCTCTTCTGACAATTTTATATCTTATTGCATGATATAATGTGGATTATATACAGCAGAGACAGCTGAAAAGTACAGTTTCCCTGCAGACTTGGCCCTGACAGATTTGCAGTCTGCTGAATCCTGCAGAGAATTGAGGATGTGCATTACAATGCGTTGTCTCCTGCAGGATGCTGTGAACTTTCAAGTTGTTTTCACTGTGTAATTGCTACAGTTTTTAAAGTCAGGTTATAGCAGTGGAAGACTAAGTGATAGATACAAAAAATACAATTTATGAGCAGTGTTTTCACATTTAGAGTAACACGCATAGTAAATCAGATCATTGTCTAGTTTGCTAATACATGGCACATTGTACTGCGATGTAAAACTAGAGCAGAGCACTTACGACATCTGGAGTGCTATTACTTAATTGAATGCATATCATGTGCCAAAAAAAGCAGACATAATATGTATAAGGACAAAAGTGGAATAGGATGACGTTATGGAGAAAGGCACAATGCTTTTTGCTTTGACACCTGATGATGAAGTGTCCACAATCCATATATTTCAACACTTGTCATTCACCTATTTCATGCCAGCAATGGTATTTATTAATTTATCTTCAGCATTAAAAACATTAATATTATAGCTTGTAAATAATATAGTCAGATGCAGAATTATACATTCAAAATCAGTGGTGGGTTTATCACAACAGTGCACTAAAGAAATCATGACCTCAAGGTTTAAAACCAAAATTAGTAATGAAGTAAAGAAATTGTTAGTTAGTGTGCTGGTGTCAGATTTGTAAGGATGCAGCTGAGCAATTTTGTAAATTTAACCCCTCCCCCCCAAACATTATCTAAGCTAACTATTAGTAATTTGATATTTACTATTTAATGAGCTTGGATTTAAGCAAATACAAGGCTTGGCACAGACGTTTATTTCCCTGTTTATGTTTATCCTCAGGAAAGTATAAACTGATGTATTATGCAAATGGCATCATCTTTGGTAAGCCCACCAGCTTCCTTCATCCACACTGACTTGTCTGTGCATTCCCATGTTGACACCTTCATTTCGAACATCCCTCTAATCCTTTATTTATTGATTTATAGCTGTCTCTTCAAGAAAACACTTCCTTGCAGCTTATTTCTTTTCTGTTGGCTACAAGATGTTGGTAAAAAGCAGCATCTTCCCGAGGCAGCTTCGGACTTGCTGCGCTTGGGTTCACAGCTGGCTCTTGGCACGAGGAAAGGACTTGCTCTTGCGCACTCTTGGTACTGTGAGAGAAAATCAGGTTTTAAATAACCTCACTTTCATAAGAATCTGAGCCAAACTGTCCCTGTCATGTGGAGTGACCAAGCCAAGCAAATTTCCATATGATGCAAAGAAACAAGTGCGGTAAAGGGGCAAAAGCAGTAGTGATGACTAGAACGCACTCCCGGAAAACATACATCTAAACTGAATACGAAGGTGCAAGAGCATTCCAGACCCCTTTGAAGTTGCAAGGTGTGATTACTGTAAGCCATTAGCTTGACTTCCCACCTCCCATCCCTGGTTGTCTTTTCATACCACTCTATGAAATCCAGGCAAGAGCTTTTCAGTTATTGTAAACTCCCTAATGCAATTTTAGGAAGTGGGAAAAATAGTACGGTAGTATTAAGACAGTATAAATAGCAGTGCTTGCATCATTCTTCTTTCTTTAGAAGCAAGCACTGATTTGTCCTTATGCTTATTTTCTTATCTGAAGAAGATAAAATAAAAATAATAATAAAATAGTAAAAAAATCAGGGCTTCTGACTTAAGCAGTCCTCACTCCAGAAGCTTCTGGAAAGCAGATTCAAATGCCCATTAACCATATACACAACAGAAAGGACTGGGCCTAAATTATTAATGTGGTGTGATCAGTGGGAGGGGGATAAGCAAAGCACAGACAACAGTTGCTGCTGTGGGATGGTGCTGAACTTGTCACTGGCCCTGGTCTGAAGAAATACTACATGGATGGGTTGCAGGCGAGCCTGTGCATGAGGGTCGAGGACGATGTATTTATTGTGAATGTTTATAATTTCTCTGATAATAGATTGTCATGTTCAGTGCAGAGAACAAAGAGCAACTCTCACCTCTCCTTCCCTTGAATATCAAGTCACCTTATCCTGTGACGTACAAGGCAAAGTAATTGCATCTCAAATGTGTGGTGCATTTTTGTTTAGAAGGTTAGTGCAAAATTGATTTATGAAACAATTTTCCCTGTTTATGTCAGAGAGGCCATTTTCTGGTGAATAATTAGATGTGGGTTTCTCCTGTATGATGACATACGTTTCTGTGAAGCTAGGTACAGTTGCTGCTTTTCATTACATAAAACTCAGAGGAAATCCTGTCTAGTTGCTCATGAGAAATTTTCTTCCTGTGACATCATTTTAAAGATTGATTCTAGTTGATTTTGGAAGAGTAAATTTTTGAATTGCGTTTACCTGTGTTCACTGTGCAGTAAACAATGATCTTGTGCTGCTCTGGAGGTTACTTCCCCTTTTCATCTTGAAATCAATTACTTGTTAATCCTAGATCAACGCATATGAGAATACCTGTACTGCATAATTGCACTTGACACTGAAAAAAATTGTCTTCCTGGTCCTCAAACTACCACCTGGGCTTTCAGTTTGGTAGCGGGCAGCTCAGGGCAAAAATATTCTCCTGACCTAGTGCCTTTATTTTATCACAGTCATCTATCAGAGGTAGCCAAGGTTTATGCATGCTGATTGTTTTTTTTTCATCCTTTTACATAGATTTTTAGGTCATTTTTCAAACTTTGGTACCTAAAGTTACATACATAATTTATTACTTGTTTTTTCTGGGTATCCATTTTAATCATGTAAACACTGCATTAGATTCAGATGTCCAGTAGAATTAATCTCCTAAATTTAAAATAGTGCTCTGCCTTTCATTAGAAATTGAATTGAACTGATTTTTTTTAGGAAGTTATAGGGTTTCCAATGAGTTTCCTTAAAATATAATTCAAATCTCATCAAGCTTGTACAAGAAAAGCTGAGCATTAAATGAGCTATTTACTTTTTATAGCCTTATATTTAATCTGTGAATACAGCAGGCAAAAACTTATAGAATATATTTGGTATGCTATTGGCATATTAACACCAAAATTTTAAAGAATAATATATTTATGAATTTGTTAGATTAACTGGTTCTCTTTTAAATGTACTATGTAAGAAAGGAGTTATAATTCATTGAAAAAGCTGATGCTGGGAAAAATCAGACCTCATTTTTAAGGAACTGTGGTGTTTATACAAATCCAGGATTATTGTTTCAAACAGGTTTCTTTTTAGTTTGTAGATATTTTAACTTTACTTCCTCCCTTCCTTAGTGGAGACTGAAAATGTACATTTTTTTCAGGGAAAATGATACTTCATTCTTGATTAAATTTAAACTCTAATTTCAGAATTTGGCTTTCATGTTACTGGAAGTAATCTTGACAGTGCTTTAACACAACTGAAACTCATTTTGTCTGTGATGATTTGTTTACTGTTTGTTGGGACAGCAATGAAAGCACTTTTTTCTTCCTACCTAAATGTTCTAAGTGCGCTTTATCTTTTTTTT